>JAJONR010001057.1:0-115284 GCA_029582245.1 Solanum etuberosum | reverse complement strand
AAGAAACAGCTACTCCCAAGAGTTCATATAAAGAAATAGCCAATTAGCACAAAAGTCCTGATTGGGCTGTCGAGGCCACCATGATCTCTATACAAAAACTGAAAGCAGGTATATATCAAGACAATACATCAAACATCTAACAAGCTTCAGCAAACTAACAAACTAGGCCTGCATGGCGATAACGTAGCTATACACCCCACACACTAGTCTGCAAGCCTCTAAGATTGGTAAAGATTGGGGGACAGGGCCCCAACTTACCCATAAAAATATATACGACAATAGCTAACAAACCTCTCAACTCTGGCATCTGCGGAGGAAAGGGGCTAGCCAACCAGATAGAAGTCAATCCTGCTGCTGAGAAGGTCTACTGGGTCATCTGTCGGGACCTGCATGCATGAATGCAGCGCCCCCAGGCAGTGGGGCGTCAGTACGAAATAATGTACTGAATATGTAAGGCTATAGACTAAATGAGCAAGTATCATAATATACCAAAAGCAATCAGGTAAGGAAATCAAAATTTAGATAAGCATGCTAGCCCACTACTGAATCTAAATATACAAACAAATTATTAACTAACAACCTAACCAAACCCCCATAAGCTCGGCAGGTACAAACAACACACCACCTACCTAGTCCCCCATAAGCCCAGAAGGTGCCAAATCAACCTACATACCCCTATCAGTAGCCCGTTGTCTTTGTAAGAAGTCAAATAGCCATTTTTGGCAATGATATAGCCCCGTAGGCAGCGCATAGTCCTCTTAGGCAACATCATAACTCTATGGGCTTCACATAGCCCTCTTTTGCATCAACATAGCCCCGTAGGCAACACATAACACACTTGGGCAGTAACATAGTCCTCTTAGAAAAAATTATAGCCCTCGTAGGAAACAACACATAGCCTTATTAGGCATTAATATAGCCCTGTAGGCAGAACATAGCCCTTCTAGGCATAGGTCACATTTCTGCAGCTAACCACAATAGCCCCAAGGGCAACAATAATAATCCAATAGGCTAAAAGCGAGCAATTTAGCTCTAAGCAACCTATACGAATAGCCTCTAAGTCGTGTCCGACATAGGGACGCTACTAACTGAATAAGAATCCCGACAAGGGAGGATTATATCCACTCAGGAAGCCAACAATCAACACTAACGGCTACAAGTATAACAACGATAACAACCCAATTACATTGCTCCTAAGCTTTAAGGAAACATGCCGTAAGAAGGGAATAGCCTTAACATATCTTTTTCGCTGAATTCACATGTCCTAACGACTTTTACTCACAGCCCCCCTCGCTACTACAACAAGCCAGGACCATAATCAACCCACGAAAATAGAAGATACCATGATAATCCGATAAAAGATATGTATTTCCGTCGCAAATTACTATTTGTGGCTTATCAAAACTAGAGTCGATGAAAGAAGGGTCTTACCTTGATCATAAGTTTGTAATACACCTTAAAACCTTAAATTATGTCCAAACCCTTGTTGTCCCAATACCAAAGTATGATATGCTACGAAATTAATAAAACAAATTATACCATGATGACGAGCTCAACGCGTAGACTTTTGTCAAGGACTTAAGTCGAGAAAATATATAATTTGGTTGATCCTAGAAGTGGGTTTTCTAAATTTTCTGGTTATTTCCTGGAAAAAATGAAGAAAAGTCGAAGAAGAAGATATATAAAGAGTTCCACCGACCTAGGGGACCCACCTCACGTGCCTGCTTGCGCAGTCTCACAAAAACTTGAATATCTCTCTATTCTGAAGTCGTATGAACGAACGGTTTGATGCGTTGGAAATTAGACTCATAGACCTTCGATTTTTTGGGTTGTAGGCCCCATAACTCTTCATATATTGGGAGAAAACCTCCGAGACATTTGACCTAAATTTTAGAGAAATATTTTAAAAGGAACTTACGATAACTTTTGCCAACTTTTATTTTGCAACTTACCTAACTTAAAAAACTTGAGATACAACCCTTGAACACTTAAAACATGACATACGGCATCATTCTTAATTCATTACTCACCCTTTTTGTTTTTCCAAGAAGGTACGAGTTAAATTAGTGTTCCGAAAAGTCAGGGTGTTACAGTCAAGCCCTACATTAGTGAAAAAATGTAAGCACAAGTATGCATTAGTACATACAATGTACCAAGTATGAGGGGAATGTAATAATACATGAGAAGTGATCATAAAGGGGACATAATAGAAAACAGTAAATGCATGACAGAGTTAAAACATAGTAAAATAATTTAAGAAGATTCATAAATCATGAACATTGTCAATGCATCTTTAAATCATAAAGGAAGCTTCATAAAACATTAGTAATTAGTTTAGTTCTTTTGTGAGAAGTTTACCATTAACCGTCATATAGACCATGCAAGCTATAACATGGAATCCAATGCCTATCCCACACCGAAAATGAATGTTCTCACTTGCAAAGGTAAGAACCATGAACATCTAGCTTATGTGGATCCACTAGCTAATGTCTATCTAAGACAATCATCCTATGGTAGCACATAGTTTATGGGATAAAAAGATTGCTATTATAAACCCGACCTCAAGCTACGGGAAAGCTTCCATCTCAATAACCTCTCGGTGCTAAGAAAAAATTTCATTGAATAGTCATTAATCATATTCAGCTTTTATCCATGGAAAATTATAATTAAGATACTTATCCAAGCTAGAAACATCATAGGATAGCTCCTTAGACAATGTGTGAGAAAATCATTCACCATCCATGATCTTTTTATAATAGCTTTTTAAGACCCATAGTCATTAACTTCTTGCTCGAAATACCCTAATACTAATAGAAATTATTTTGAATGCGTGATATATAATCATTGATGTCATATCCGGATACCATACTAATAAAGACCTAATTTAGGAAAATAGCCCAAAAAGCGTTAAGGGCAAATCAAGATGTCATTCATGTCATATGGTCAACCTTCATAGAACATATCGATACCTTCATCTATAAGCTTACATAAGTCATAAACATTGCTTTCATAAAAAGCATGCATAATTTAATAAAACCTATTTATATATTCAAGCTTCTTCATAAATTCATGTAAATTAGGGTTCATAGTCAAAATTCGTAAATCAATGCATGGGTTAACATGGAATTAGTTTAAAAGCATGTAATTAAATCCAAACAAACAAATAAGATCATAATAAAGCAAATGAATCCATAATAATAGAAAAGGAATTGAATGAAAACCTAATCAATTTTGGGAATGTGTGTATTCAGCCATGGAGTCCATTCCTCCATGGGGTCCCTCAGTATTTCAATTCCCCAATTCAAGTTTAAATTTAACAAATTAGGGTTTCAATTCAATGAATGTGGGTTTCATGCAATTATGATCAATTATGATTAATTATGATTAATAAAGTCTTCTAATGAGTTATTTGATGTTAATCCATGATATTTAGTTGAAATTGTATTTACACATGCCTAAATGTCACGACCCAGGGGTACACCCTAGATATAACATGTCGTATAGGACCCCGAGAGGCCCCATACAAGCCACTTAAAATTCATAACATAAGAAATAGAAAAAAAAAGTAAATACAACATTTCAAGTCCAATAGTTTTATAGAAATAGAGCGGAAGTCTAAAAAACTTGTCTCAATAGCCATCTAATACAATCGAATGAAATTGGGACTAGCCCATACATCATGTCCAAAACGTAAATATAAGAAAGAACTAAGAACAATGAAAGTCCGTCCTCAAAGCATGAGGGCTCACCAAAGCTCGGAAACCTCATAATCAACCACTAGCCATGAAACTGAGAAACTTGACTGTTAGACCCTACATTTGGGGAAATGTACGCTGCGTATGTGTTAGTACAAAACAATATACAAAGTCTGATAGCTATGCATATAAAATTTAAATCATGCTAAAAGGGGACATTTCATAACATGGAATTGACCAAGCTAAAACATGATATAAGGGGGTTAGAAAACATAAGTTGTAAATATGGTCAATGCAAGAAAACATCATTAAAACCTTTGAATACATATGAGATACTTCTTGAAGTAACCATAGTTCATTATTATTGTGGGAAGTAGCCTTAACCAACATAGATACCATGTGAGCTATAACATGATCCCCTGGTGTCTCCCACATTGAAAAGGGTTTTCCTACTTTTCAAGGTAAGAACAATGAACTTCTAGCTTAGGTGGATCCACTAGGTAATGTCTATCTAGACAATCATCCTATGGGGGCACATAGGTAAGGGATAATGAGATTGCTTCTAGAAACCCGGCCTCTACTAATGGTAGAGCTTCCATCTTAATATCCTCTCAGTGCTAATCATAAATTCCACAGAATAATCATTTCTTATTTAATCTTATTATCCTTGGAAGGGCATGCCATCTTTCAAATCCAAGCTAAGTCACTATCCATGGAAACGTATCATTCAATAACCCATCCAAGCTAGATTTCATTAGGATATCTCTTAATCTTTGATTCAATTAGGTGAGA
The DNA here is from genome assembly GCA_029582245.1 of Solanum etuberosum. Taxonomy (NCBI): domain Eukaryota; kingdom Viridiplantae; phylum Streptophyta; class Magnoliopsida; order Solanales; family Solanaceae; genus Solanum; species Solanum etuberosum. Next base: position 110,797 of record JAJONR010001057.1, on the reverse strand, counting down.
AGACCTTTCAACCTTAGAATCCTTACTATGTGAGAAAGCCTTTCAAAATCATAATTTTATGTGTTTCTGAGAAATTTTTTCAACAACAACACCATCATTGATACTTCACTCTCAAAGCATCCTTAGAACTTTTGCGTAGATTTCATAAGAATATGCACAATTCCATAATTTACCTTTCAAGGTTCAAAAACTCACTTTCAATCATCAACCTTCAGAAAACATGGGTTAGATATGGATTTCATAATAAATTCATATAATTTTATTTACACATGCTTGATTTCATAAAACTCTTCCTTCATAAATACAAAAATCCCACATCATATGATCATAACCTCCAAAACATGGGGATTACATGGGTTCATGGGGGAAATCATCTTAAAATCATAGTATTTCATCAATTCATGCATAAGAGATCATAATTCAATCATTTAAATCACTAATTAAGAGAACCCATGACAATTGAAGAAAACCCTAACTAAATTGGGGATTTCTAACTTTGAAAATAAGAGGATTTGGGAACTCCATCAATGGAAGGAATCCATAGATGAAAACTATCATACGCTGAAGCCAATTGCTAATCTTTAATGGAGAAATTGATACTTGACTTGAATCCCTAGGTTAAATCTTCTTCTTCAAGCTTCTAGAGAGAGAAATATTCTTAGAAGAGAAAGAACTTGATTTATTTTGGTGATTTTGAGAGAATGATTTCTATTTGAAAATTTGGGGTTTAAATACTTATATAGGGGTCTTAGTGAAGGGTAAAATGACATAGTATTAGACTAGACTAATTAGGAAAAGACCCAACTGCTCCTAAAAATAACTACCGGCTCATGACCCATGGACCCTGACCGTTGGATCGTGGTCTAACCTACGGCCCGTCCTATTGGTCCGCTGTCTTGATTAGAGACTTGGTTTTAGGTTCCTGACCTATGGACCCTCGACCACGGACCATGGTCTGACTGACAATCCATTGGTCAGGCCGTGGTTCTCGACATTTGGGATTGAGTTGGGGTGCCCAATCACGGACCTCACCTATGGTGCGTGGGTGGCCTCCGTCTGCTGGCACCTGCAACTTCTGAAAAAATGTTACTTTGGCCCTTTTCGAATTCAGGGTGTTAAACTAAATTATGCTTATCAACCATGATTCTATGACGAACCTATGAACGATGAATTATGAAGTTATGAAGATATTTGCATGTTTTCATGAAGTTATTGTAAATGAATTAATGATACTTTTAAAGAAAAGTATTGATGATATCGTGAAAGGATTTTTCACTTACTATGATGATCATGATTGTGAAAGGTATTTCTCACAAATGAATTCACATTGGTGAAGGGTTTTCTCATCTATGTTGAATTATGTTTAAAGAGCTACTTTATGTTTTGATCGTGAAATATATTGATTGGTATTTATCATTGCCTATCCCTATGTTAAATTGATATGTGTCTTTAGAATTAGCACCGAGAAGGATTTTAGGTGGAGCTGCAAATAGGGTAGTCTCTAGTACAACCTCTAGCCCCAATCTACATGCCCTCGTAGGATTGACCTAAATAACTTTGCTAGTACATCCCCTTTATCAAATGATGATATGTACTATATCTACCTTGGAAAGTATTTTCCCCTTATTTCGGTATGGGGGATATACCGGATTCCATGATATAGCTTTTGTGGTCTTATTTTCGGTTAAAGCTAATGTCCCACAAAAATGACTATGTTTTCTTCAAAGATTTTCTTATGTCCTTAATGTTAATATACTTGACCATGCTTTCATGATTTTCATGGAATCTCTTCTTTAATGTTTTAAAATGTCCCATTCTTATCATGGCTACTCATTTTAGGTTACTTATGTTATGATGCCTATGCTTACGCATATTTCCTCATACTTAGTACATTCCATTTACTAATGTATACTTGTGCCTACATTGTTTCACTAATGTAGGTTTCAATGCTCATATTCCCATACTCGTGGCTAGTTTATTCTTTTAGGCAATTGAAGATTGGTGAGTCCTAATGATCCGAGGGCCAAGAGTCTTTTATTGCTTTCTGGTAATTTCAATTTCTTACTTTGTATATGATGTATGGGTTACATCCCAATCACTTTCTTTATTATGTAATAGATGGCTTTGAGACTTATGTTTTGACTTGCATTTTTTTCAAACTCTTTGTATGAAATGATACCTTTTAAACTCTTTTGTTTCTATTATCTTGTATGAATTATGCTAAGTGGCTTGTGTAGGGCCTCTCGGGGTCTTATATACCATGTCACGTCTAGAGTGTCCTTTGGGTTGTGACAAACATGGTATTCAGAGCACAAGGTTTAGAAAGGTCCTAGGATGTCTCATAAGCCATGTCGAGTAGAGTCATGTTCATTAGTGTAAAGCACACCACATTAATGAATGAGAGGCTATGAGGTGTTTAGGAAACTCCACTTCTTTCATCTCTCTAAAGTCGTGTGATAGAGTTTAACTCTATATGTCTCTCTCCTAATCCCTATCTGATGCTTTTTAGGATATTTCCCATAGAAGACCATACGTTAGAAGGAATGCAGGTGAGAATATGGAACGAGAAGTACCTTAATAAGATCCACAAGTTTCGGCTGATCCTTTAACCGAACAAGTGACTAATGCGGAGTTTAGGGTTACTTTTCAAGTATTGGCTAAATCCATGAAGGCCCTAGACAATAGGGAGGCTCTAGTCCCTTGAACCAAAATGTGGGTACGACAGCAACAAGAGTGAGGGACTTCACTACGATGAATAATCTGGAGTTTCATGGTTCCAAGGTTGACAAAGATCCTTAAGAGTTCAATGATGAGGTATACAAGGTGCTGATGATGATCATTGGAGTGACGCCGGTGGAAAAGGTATAATTGGCTGCTTATAAACTTAATGGTGTTGCTTAAGTTTTGTTCAACCAATGGAAAGAAAAGATGGCGGTAGATGTGGGTCCTCTTGATTGAGAAAAACTTAAGGGTTCTTTCCTTCTTAGGTTCTTTCCCCTAGAAAGACTACTTGGGAAAGTTCTAGCTTACCCCTACAATGTTAGACTTCACATAAATACTTACACACACTCATGGCAGATGTTTATACTTTTAGAATTTAGTCAATCAATTCAAGTTCTAGTTAGAAACTATCAACACTCAAGTATATGAAATGTCGTGCAAAGAGCCTAACAGTAAATTTTCAGAGCACAGGATGCTTTTACCAGGATTTTACACAAAACACAATACTCCAGTGACGCACATCAATACTATTTCAACATAACAAAAACTATCAAAAAGATACAAGATCCAACCTCCATAGTAGTTTGATCAACCACCCTCTCCCCAACAAAAGAGACTTCGTCCTCAATGAACAAAATACAAGGGTTGTGAAAAAGGGTCATATGTGGGACACTCTAGACATCAGTAGTTGAAGTGATAGTGGCACCCCTATTATCATGTGCTCTCTCTGGTGCATGGATTGTATCAGGAGGCCCAATAGATGAAGCTCCGCACCTCATTTCATCACAATATTACTACTCTTATTCTTCCTTCTCTCTAGTAGCTTTCTTAGATTCCCTCCTAGTATTCTTCAGTCTCCGATGCTCTTCCCTAGGATTTTCAACATGGGGCTCAGTTAAAGCGTCCTTATCCTTCCCATTGGCTATTCCTCACTTAGGGCTAGCAAGGTCACCCAAAATATCTCCAACTGTTTGAGTGGTCGAAGGAATGCTGAATAGATTCATTAGTAAATCTAGTAGAAGTGTGAGAGGTAGATCAATTGGCTTTTCTTCCATTTTCTCAATGTAAGACTTCATTGCAGTTAGCTAGGCTTGTATAGCAGCAACATCTTTAAGGCGAAAAACTTCTATCGAACTCATGACAGGGGTCCCTAAGCCGTGAATCATGTTCTTCATCACAAAAATATCATTTCAGAGTTCATTCCTCAACCTCTGCTCTGCATTTTGAACTTGGCCCTGGACAACCTGTGGTAGATTGTCAACTACCCTATCAAGTATTGCTCTGGTCTGTCGCTGCTCTTCTACAAGTCTTTTAAAGAATATCATTGGAAGAGAAACAAAGGTACCTAAAACTGAGGAAGATGATGCTAGTGGTACTGCACTCCCAGAGCTGCCTGGGTTGTCCTCTATGTAAGCTCAATGAACCCTCAGCTTGTGTTGGCTCTATTGGTAGATCTGGCAACACCACAAATTATGATGCATGTCCTACCCTCGAGCCATACACTGGGTTGGACACATCTTTCTTTTTAGCCATTGAAGTGAACTTGGTGACCTCCACGTATCTATCCACCAGCATATAGACATGGTTACATGATCTCATGATCAGACAAGGAAATGACATACTTCCTCTTTCATACAGGGAAAGATCTCTCATTTCTTTAGCAATAAGCCACCCGACATTTAACACATAACCAGCCATAATGCAAGTTGTTAAGGAACCTTTGGAGGGTAAGAGGGTGTTTTCATTCCCTGTTGGAGGCAATTGTGTATGTATCATTGCCCACCAAACTTTAGCTAGAAATGTCGAAGATGCCTTGGTGATGTGCACCAATAGCTACCCATGACGCTACCTCACCATCAATCACAATCAGCCCAAAAATCTATCTCATGAGGCTCTCCCGAGAAACTGGCTCTTTCATCTCAACTTCACTGGTCACTGAAAGGTGGCGACCCTCGTATAAACCTACAAAAGTAGGTGCAATGTATTCAGGACCATGTAGACACTTGTTTATTGTGGTCTATGAAATATCAACTGGTGTCCCCCGAAATAACCACCTCCTCTAGTGGGACTAACTTCAACACTGCAGCTCTCTTTCTACTTTTTGACTTTTCTTTTTTCTCGAAATTCAATAATGTGGCAACATATGAGGAGTAAAATTCTCTAGTTAAGTTCTACCCAAACTCTCCTAGATGTTTGGTCATCCAATTAAAACGGTGACGTCTACACAAGGTGTAAATTTGTGGGAAAGCCTACAAGTTAGGCTCCACAATTCTGCTTTCCGGAACAACATGTCTTTTTCCAATGCCACTAGACTTGGACACTATTCCTTTGTCAATTATCTCTCTTGATCGAGGAATTGCCCAAGTATTTTGGATGACCTCAATGAGTTGTTGTTGCACTATTGGCTCAGATTCCCTCTCTCTAAAAAACTGTACTACATAGTCATCGGTGTCAGTACTGTCGCTATCTTGTTCACTGTCCCTCTCTTCTTCTTCAACTTCAACTATCGGTGGGTCATTAGCAGAAGTCCGGGATGCACCATCAGACCCCTGCTCACTTTCAAAACCATCTTCTTCCTCTTCAGACTGGAAGAAGTGGTGTCACGCTGGTCTACTCCCCTGGTTATCTGAGATCAATTTGCTTGAGGAGAATGTTTCTCTATTTCAGTGTTGGCCTAGAAACCAGGGATACTGGGTGCTATATCACTAGAACTTTGTTCTGGAAATGCGGGGGGTGTGACATGTAGCTGTGTTGTCTTGTGTCTTGGTTTAGCCATTGCATCTAAGAGAAAATGAGTTAGCATCAAGGTAGATTTAATGACTACACTAACAGGTACTCAGACTCCACCTGTGTAATTATAAAAAGTCACCCTTTCCCTTAAGAATGTCGTCACTCAATCCACTATTGGAAGGACCATGCAATGAACGAAGAATGAAATAATAAAAGAATATATTTTTGGTATTTATTATTAATATTAATATTATTATACAAGGTCTTATACGGCCCTTGATAAGGACCACAGACCGTGTGACTCTTCATGAAGTGTTGTTGCAGTGAACCAGGACCTAAGTGTGGTTCACCAGGGGTTTCACGGCCTGTGAAAATTTACACGATCCGTGATTTCTCTCGTGGACTTATACTTAGGTGGGTTTTCAGGCTTGGACTTCCATACTAACCCAGAATATTAAATATAACCACACGAGAACACCGAAAACGACTCTCCCAACCTCCCCATGACATGATTTAATCTTGTTTTGACAAACCCATCAACTAGTTAACTTATAATCAATCCTTAACAAGAAATTAGTTAAGTTTCACACCATCCCATCAAAATACAAACTCACAACATTCAAAATGCTGAAGCATACCATGAAATCATCAATAAGTATCAATTCCCAATATGATTTCATCAAGATCAAGTTTAAATCAAGCAAAGATTCAGTACTTACTTCAAATTCACACCAAAATGCACAAAGAGAAGAAGAATGAATGCTTGGTTTGAAGATTAGCTTGGAATATAGAATTAATGATTGAATTCCTTTGGTACCTTGATATAGATGATAGATAAAAGAGTATTTAGTTGCCAAACAAATGTTATGACTTCAAAGAAAAAGGGAAAGAACCGGTCTCTTGGTGCTTTGGGTCTTTAAATAAAAATTGGTGCCTCAGTCGAGCTGGTTTGGGTCGAGTTTCTCAGAATTGAACTTCCTATGATGGGCGATGAAGTTGCTCTTGTAGAGAATGATGGCCTGTGTTACTACTTGTGGTCTTGTACTGAGGCAATTGTTGATTGAGAACTTACCTCTATGTTCATGGGAGGCTAAATGGCCTGTTTAATGTTTAACGGGCCATAAACCCTTCTGTGAATATTTTTTCCCACTTGGACTAGGAGTCCACAAGGTAGCTGCCACACTCTTAACGGACTGTACAAATTATTACGTCCCGTCTACTGGCTCTTGGTGGCCTTTCAGTTGTTTTCCTAAAGACTTTCCTGCACACATGCATACACATTGACTCAATAAAAATAACAAAATTCAGGAATTAAACTAATTATTACAATTACATCTTGGGTTGAATCCCATGTGGCGCACAATTTAACGTCGCGACGGGAAGCAAGTTACTTGATTACTTAGACTTCATCAAGTATGCATTCCTCAACTATCTTCACTTCTTTCGGGACCCCCATATTTTCCTTGATTTGCTATCTATTTGCCTTGACTTGCTATCTATTTGCCCTGAACTTTTAACCCTTTTCATTTTCAAGTTCAATGACTCCTGACTGAAACTCTTGGGTTACTTTGAATGGCCCTGACCATTTGGATCTCAGGTTTCTCAAAAATAGTCATAGCCTTGAGTTAAACACCAACACCTAGTCTCAAGGATTAAAAGCTCTTTTCTCAATATTCTTTTCATGATATAACTTCATCCTTTCCTTGTACAATGCAGATCTCTCATAATCCCCCAGCTGAAACTCATCCATTTCATTCATTTGTTCTAATAGCGTATTTGTTGCATCACTCCAAATCAAGTTTAGCTTTTTCAGAGCCCTCAATAATGACATGCCTTTCCAAACACTAACTGGTATTGTGACATACAAATGGGTGTTTTGAAAGCTGTCCGGTATGCCTATATGCATTATCCAATCGTGTCAGTTCTATTAGAAAATATTGTCTTTGCCAATATGAACTTTATCTCCCGATTAAAGACTTCCACTTGTCCACTTGTTTGCGGATGATATGGCGTTGCCACTTTAAGTTGTTTCATCCCATATTTAGCCAAGATAGTGCTAAACACTTTATTGCAGAACTGTGAACCCCAGTCACTAATAATCACCATAAGTGTGCCAAACCTAGATAAAATATTCTTCTTTAAGAATCATGCAACACTCTTGCCATCATTCTCTGCCAAAGCAACACCTTCTACCCACTTTGAGACATAGTTAACTACCACCAATAGGTGTTTTTTCCTGAAAGAACTCACAAATGGTCCCATGGAGTCGATTTCCCATACATAAAATAATTCAACCTCTAAGATAGTGGTCATACGCAACTCATGATGACGGGAAATAACTCCTTGCCTTTGACACGTGTAACATCATTTAACCAGATAAATTGCGACTTGATGAATTGTAGGCCAGTAATACCCGCTTTGGAACACTTAGTGCACAGTGCGAGATTTCCCATGGTATCCACCAACTGGAGAGGAGATACAAGCTTCAAGAATCCTCAACATTTAATCTTCAGGCACACAACGCCTAATTATATTATTCCCATAAACCCTATATAAGTAAGGTTCGTCCCAAAAGTACTTGCTCAAATCATGCAAGAATTTCATCCTTTGTTGAAAGGTCAAGCCCTCAGGTATCAAGTCAATGACAAGATAGTTGGCAAAGTCAGCAAACAAAGTAATAAGATCAAGAGTAGCGGCTAATACCTGCTTATCTGGAATTGAGTCATTAATGTCACTTTCAACTTCCCCATTCTTATCTAGTTCCGTTCTGGACAAGTGATCTACTACTAGATTTTCAACTCTTATGTCTTTGACCACAAAGTAAAATTCTTTTTATAACAGCACCCATCTTATCAATCTCGGCTTAGCATCTTTTTTCACCATCATATATCATAATGTTGCATGGTCAGTGTGCACTATCACTTTTCTTCCTACCAGGTATGCTTTGAATTTCTCAAAGGCATACACAACTGCGAGAAATGCTTGCTCAGTGATAGTGTAGTTCTTTTGAGCTCCATTTAGTGCCTTGCTTGTGTAGTATATTCAATGAAGGACCTTGTTGCACTTCTGCCCTGAAACAACGCCTAATGAAACACCACTTGCATCACACATTACTTTAAATGGTTCCTACCAATCTTTAGCAATAATCACTGGGGCTTAAATTAATTTCTCCTATAGACATTCAAAGGCTTTGGTACATGCTTCATCAAAGATGAACTTTATCTCCTTCTCTAGCAAGTAAATCAAAGGATGTTGAATTTTAGAGAAGTCCTTAATGAATCGCCGGTAGAACCCTGCATGACCTAAGAAACTACGGACCCCCTTTACATAAATAGGTGGGGCAGCTTTTCTATAACTTCAATCTTCACTCTATCCACATCCAAACCTTTCTCGGACACTTTATGTCCTAGTACTATGCCTTCCTTTACCATGAAATGACATTTTTTTCAATTTAGTACTAGGTTTGACTCTTTACATCTCTTTAGTGCCCTGCTAAGATTTAACAAACAATCATCAAAATTGTTGCCTACCACAGAGAAGTCATCCATGAATACCTCCAAAGTGTCTTCAACTTTTACCGAAAAGAAGGACATCATACATCGCTAAAAGGTAGTAGGTGCATTACATAATCCAAATGGCATGCATTTAAATGCAAAAGTACCATAAAGACATGTAAAAGTGGTTTTCTCCTGATCTTTTGGTGTAATTGAAATCGGGTTGTAACCACAATATCGATCTAAGAAGCAATACCATCCTTTTCCTGCCAGCCTATCTAACATCTGGTCTATGAAAGGCATTGGGAAATGGTTTTTCAAGCTCCATTTGTTCAATTTTATTTAATCCATGCACACTCGCAAATCAGTGACTAGACTTTGCAGAATCAACTCATTCTTCACATTCTCAACTACAGTCATTCCACCCTTCTTTGACACATACTACACTAGGGTTACCCATTGACCATCAGAAATGGGGTACACCATCTAACCATTTAATAATTTTTTTCTTCACCACCTCTTGCATTTGTGAGTTCAATTTCTCTAGTTCTCTATACTTGGGTTGTAATCTTCCTCCGGTTGAATTTTGTGAGTGCTAATACCTGGAGGCATTCTAATTATGTCAGCCATAGTCGAACCATTTGCTTTCTTAAACCTTTTCAAAACCTTCACCAATGATTGCACTTGTTCAACATTAACATCTGCAGCCACAAAAACTTGCAAATACCTCAGATGACCAGGCAGCTGTTTCAATTTAAGCACATGTGGTTCTTCGATAGATGGATTTGCAGGAGGGCCTGGCATGTTCTTCAAATCGGGATCTAGTTTTTAGGATAATATGAATGTGATCCCATGCCTTGTAGTGCATTAAGAGTCTCCACACAATCTACTCGAAAGACCTCATCAAAGTTATTATTACTGTAACAAGTGTCTCTTCAGTGAATATTTCCTCTATAGATTCTTCAGTGATCCCTTCTTCAAATACATCAATCACGGACACCACACTCATATATTTTGGTTGCTTGATTGATTTGCACACTTTGAATATGGCCTCGTCATTATTTAGCAGAAATTTTAGATCCCCACTCTCCACATCAAATAATTCTCTACTAGTGGAAAAGATAGCCTTCCCAGAATAATGGTAACTTTGAAATCCACCTCGCAATCTGGAATTACGAAATCAGCCGAAAATATTAAACTTTCCACCTTGAACAACACATCACATAAAATTCCTATGCGCCTCTTTACTGATCTCTCTGTCATCATCAATCTCATAGCAGTAGGATTTGGAGCACCAACCCCAGTTGTTTGTAGATCACCATTGGCATGAGATTGATACTAGCTCCCATGTCACACCGAGCTTTAGTGAACTCGAATGCACCAATGGTGCCTAGTATAGTAAATGCACTTGGGTCATTTTTCTTCTACACCACGAACCTTGTAGCAATATCAATACAATGGTGAACATTATCTGCTGGTTCAAAACTTGCCCCCCTCTTCATTGTTACCAAGTCTTTCATGAACTTAGCATATCCTAGCATCTATTCCAAAGCCTCTACTAGTGGAATTTTTAATGATAGTTGCCAAAGGATGGATATGAATTTCAAGAATTTCCATCCTCGATTTTCTTCTTGAGCCTTTGAGGAAATGGAGGAGGTGTTGGAATCTGATGTAAAGGTAGTGAGGCCTCTACCGTAGATTGTTTAGTTCTGTGTGCCCATTCTTCAGCTTTTGACTATTTCACTACTCTTCTAGATATCTCTGAATCATCCCAAACTTCCACATTTACCTATATTTCAACATCTCTTCTATAATCTCTTCCTGCTCAATACATATAGATGTAGGTTCCGGTAGTGATTTACCACTTCTCTTGCTGATAGCCATGTAGTGCCCATCTTTATTTGGGTTTTGAATGGTATCACTAGGTAGTGTCCCATTTTTTCTTTCGTTAAATGAGGCAGACAGTTGCCCCATCTGCTGCTTCAACTGCTTAATAGAAGTGGAGTGTGAGTCTACAAGTTAATTCATGTTGCAAAAATCATTTTTCAACTATATGACTCTCACATTTGTAGATTCAACTCTCTGTAGAACCTTTGCTAACATGTCTTCCATCCTGGATCCCCTAGAACCACTGCATTTTCGATCTCTGTTACGTGGGGGTACGTACACACCACTGCACGCATTTTCGTATCCCTTCTTCTCTTTCCAGTTTACTTGCAGCCAGTTCCCTGGTATGTCATATTGACCTATCTCGTTGATAGTTCCTATCTTGATTTCGAAAATCCCCTGGTTGTTCAAGTACTTAGCCTCCTCATTAAAGTCAACATCCTGATCTTCATACCCGTTTTCCACATCTACTAGATTTACCTTTTCTGGACCCGAACGGAGTTGTTTCGTGAGGATATGCATTTTGTTTTCATGTGGGCCATGTCTTGGTCCCGTTCTTCCTCTCTCTTTCTCTGTTCAACTGAGACTTCAAAAGTTAACCCAAGGACTCCAATCTCTACATCTCTTGTGTGCCAAGCTCTGTTGTTCTTTGATACCTCATCCATGACAACGATGATCTCAAGAACTAATTTTCTCATGAATGATCCACGATCCATAACTAGTTTAGTCAAAAAGTTTAGTGACATGTATAATACCTGCTTCAAGTGCCTATTGGTGAGGCCATGAATTGGGCACTTTTTTAGGTTTTGGCTAAGCCTCCTCCACATATCATCCATTGCTTCACCTGGTAGCTGCTTCTGAGACCTATTTCATCCTTCATTTGCAGCTCTTTTTCCTTTGGGTAAAACCTCTCCATGACAGCCTCCCTCAGCTCTGCCTAAGTTCTAATTGAGTAGTGTGGCAACTCATTCATCCATTTTGTTGATTCCCATGTTAGAGACTATGGGAACAACCTTAGTCTCATTGCAGTTTAGCTGAGTCCAGGAATCTCAGCAGATGCAAGTTGCAACGAAATTCATCAAGTGCTGATTCGCGTCCTAACCAGCAGTCCCTTTAAACACCCCTTTTCTTGTTCAACAGTTGGATCATGGTGCTGGTGATGGTAAATTTCACACCTGGTGGAAATGCTTAGAGTACTATAGCTCTAGTGGACACAGCTCCATCTAGCTCTAAATTATCTTCTCCAATGACTGTTGTTGGACTCGGCCTCTTGGAGCTAGTCTTTGGTGATTAGGAGGGGCTATCTATTCTACCCCTTCATTCTCCTCATCTAATCTATTTGGAAGTGTGTATTTTTTTGGGCACCTCTAGCCACAATCTCAACATCTTGTCTCAGCCTCTATCTCTGAGCTTCAAGTTCATGTACATTCACCATTTTCCTTATTGTTTTTCTTTACTCAGGATCGTAAGGAATAAAAGGTTCTCCCTTACTTATAGTGATTGACATGTACTAGTTACTAGCATGTGGATGACACAAACAAGAAACAAGAAGTAAAATTAGGAAATACAACTACAACTGAAGTAATAGTTAGTAGAGTATTTCTGAACTGAAATTCCCCGACAGCACCACCAAAATTTAATTCGTCCAAACCTACACCTTAATTAAGAAGTATAAAAGCTTGAAGTCAATTAGAAAAGTCAATTGGAGTTGAGGTCGATTCCACAAGAAATTTATTGTAGAAATAAACTTAGTGACATTTATATTCAGTTGTTGTTAATATTTCTACGAGAAATAATTTGTGAAAAGTAAATATTCGATAGCAACCAATTTCTTTAAAATTCAATTGTTAACAGTAGCAAACAATTGTTTCAAGATGTAATAGTTGAATTAGCGAGCCAAGGATTGTGTTCCCCATGACCTTAACTCACACCTCAAATGCTTATACAAATAATGATTTATTGTCAACCTTATATGTTCATAGCCAGTTAGGTACATCTAAACGCTTTTCAGGCCTATTAAATGACTTTCACTCTTCTCCTATCGGTCTTAGAGTGTTTTGAATCTTATTCCTGCATACTTGTTAAGAAAATTGTCCTCTCAAGAGCTCGAATCTTTAAAACAAGTTAATAGAATTTGTTTCTAGATTTTCCTAATCATCACTTTTATCTCGAACAAGTGATTAATACAGACATGTTCTAATGCCTGCACTCATTAGAAGACATTCATTATGAATATAGAAACAACATATGCAGTTACGATCAAGATTTATTCATGTTTTAATCTGGTGTTATGTTTTAGTCATTATTCCCACAACCCTAGTTATGTTGTTTTACCGCTCATGTTCTTAATTAATCAAATAGTAGAGATTATTGAAAGCATAACGAAACAGACTTACAATAATAGCAAAACCAAAAGCTTCTTGATTATCAACTCTAAATTAAAATCACAAAGTTTGATCGAATATGTTCAACAAAAAAATATGTGTTCAAAAAGGAAAGTATCGTTTCTCCACGCTCAAATCAATGTCCCTGGGTTTCAATGATAATTCAAAAATAAACCCTAAGGAATAAAAATAGTCTTAGAATAGAATCCCACACGAGGTAGGAGACTGGCAGTCGACACTATTCGCAAGAAGGCTAGACGACCCGTGAAGCATTACACATCCCGTAAAACCCCTCGTGAAAGAAAGATTCTTGTTCATTTCCTCTGCACCTCTTCACGAGCCACTATACGGCTTGTATAATTCACCACGGCCCAGCTAGGGCCTCTTCACTCCAGACATCAACTTTATTTCTTCCAATTAACTTTAAAGACCATTTCACGACCCGTATACAACAAGAATTCTCGTTTGGCCTCTCATCTAGTGTGCCTCTCTTCATTTTCACCTTTTCTTTCTATCACTTACTTTAAGTATTTTACCTGCACAATATCAAAAGAACCATCATATCCACGTAAACATGCTCGACTCCTTACACTAAACCTTTGTTTCGGGCGTCAAATATGCTATAATTTCACGACATATTATATGGCTCCAACATAACATAAGGAGTTAAAAGAGCAATTGAAAGATTAGTTGAATAAGGGTTTCATCCGACCAAGTATCTCTCCATAGGGTGCTCCAGTTTTGTTTGTTCGAAAGAAAGATGGTTGACTTCGTATGTGTATTGACTAACGGCAGTTAACAACATTACCATTAAGAACAAATATCCTCTTCCAAGGATATATGAGTTGTTCAATTACCTCTACGGAGGAAGTTACTTTTCTAATATTGACCTCTGGTCGAGTTATCACCAATTGAGGGTAAATGAAGATGACATTTTGAGGATGGATTTTCGAACCTGGTATGGTCATTATGAGTTTTTGGTAATGTTGTTTTGCATAGCTAATGCTATGACCACATTTATGTATTTGATTAATAGGTTGTTTAGACAATACCTTGACATGTTTGTGACTGTGTTTATCGATGACATCTTATTTACTCAAAAAGTGAATGTGAGCACGCATATCATTTGAGGATTGTGTTGCAAGTTTTGAAGGACCAAAACCTCTTTGTAAAGTTTAGTAAATGTGAGTTTTGGTTATGATACATGGCTTTTCTTGGTCACATTGTTTTCGGTAAGGGATTTGAGATAGATCCTAGGAAGATAGATACGGTTCAGAGTTGGCCTAGACGTCTATCCTCTTCGGATATTCAAAGTTTCATGGGTTTGGCTGGTTACTATGTAAGGTTTGTTGAAGGGTTTTCTTTGGTTGCCTCTTCATTGGCAACATTGACCCAAAAGAAGGTTAAGTATGTATAGTCCATAGCGTGTGAGAAGAGTTTAAGAGAATTGAAAGATAGACTTAACTCCACTCCGCTGTTGACTTTGTCAGATGGATTTTATGGGTATGTGTTTTATTGTGATGCTTCAAGGGCTCGTCTAAGGTGTGTTCTATGCAAAACAAGAATTTTATTGCTTATGCTTCAGGACACCTGAAGATTCATGAAAAAAACTATCCTACACATGATTTGGAACTAGCGGCGATTGTTTTTTCCTTAAGGATTTGGACGCATTACCGATATGATGTTCATGATGATGAATTTACCAGCTACAAAAGTTTTTAATATGTATTCAAGCAAAATGATCTAAATCTTCGTCAAAGAAGGTGGCTAGAGCTACTAAAGAATTATGAGATGAGTGTCCTCTATCATCCCGACAAGGTGAATGTGGTGATGGATGGTCTTAGTCAGTTATCAGTTGGTAGTGTGGCTCATATTGATGATGATAAAAAGGAATTTGTTTGAGATGTTCATAGGTTGGCCCGATTGGGTGTTCGGTTGGTTGGCTCCACTAGAGGCGGTGTTATCGTTCATAATGGTTTAGAATCATCTTGTATGTCATATGTGAAAGCTAAGCAAGGTCTTGATCCAAATTTTATTGAATTAAATGAAGCGGTGCATAAGAAATATGTTGAGGATTTCTCCAAAATGGGAGATAGTGTGCTTCAGTATCAAGGTCGTTTGTGTGTTTCAAATGTTCATGATTACAAGGAGAAAATTTTATCGAAAGCTCACAGTTCTTGACATTCCACACACCTGGGAGTCACCAATATGTACCGTGATTTGTGGGAGGTCTATTGGTGGAATGGAATGAAAAAAGATATTGCATAATTCGTGGCTAAGTGTCCTAATTGTCAACAAAAGAAAGTTGAGCAAAAAAAATTGGGAAGCTTGTCCCAAGATATTAGCATTCATACTTTGAAGTGGGAAGATTTGAATATAGACTTTATTGTTGGCTTACCCTGCACCCAGTGGCAACATGACTTGATTATGATTATTGTGGATCGTATGACAAAATCATCTCATTTCATTCTCGTCAAGGTTTCTTATTCAGCGGAGGACTATGCTAAGTTGTATTTGAGGGAAATGGTTAGGTTGCATGGTGTGCCTTTATCCATTATCTAAGATCGTGGACCTAATTTACTTCTCAATTTTCAAAGTCATTCCAAAGGGGCCTTGATACTCTTGTTAAGCTTAGTATGTCCTTTAACCCTCAAACCGATAGGCAAGTGGAGCATACTATCCAAACTTTGGATGATATGTTGCAATCTTGTGTGATTGACTTCAAGGGAAATTGGGATGAACATTTTCCTTTGATTGAGTTTTCTTACAATAATAGCTATCATTCAAGCATTGGTATGGCTCCATTTCAACTCTTTATGGTAGGAGGTGTAGATCTCCTATAGGTTGGTATGAAGTTGGTGAGGTTTCCTTGATAAGGCCCGAATTGGTACATGAGGCTATTATGAAAGTTTGGCTTATTAGAGAAAGGTTGAAAACAACACAAAGTCAACAAAAGTTTTATACCGATGTTAGACAGAGAAACATTGGGTTTGATGTACATGATTGGGTCTACTTGAAGATTTCACTCATGTAAGGTGTGGTGAGGTTTGGAAAAAAAGGGAAGCGTAGACCCCGTTATGTGGGCCCATATCAGATTTTTAGGCATATTAGTAAAGTAGCTTATGAACTCGATTTTTCTAGTTACTTAGTGTCGGTAAATCCAGTTTTCCACGTCTCCTTGTTGAAGAAATGTGTTGGTGATCCAATATTCATTTTGCCATTGGAAAGTGTTAGTATTAAAGAGTATTTTTTATGAAGAGGTTCCGGTTGAGATGTTGGAGCGTGAAGTTAAGAAGTTAAGTTGCATCTGTGAAAGTCTTACGGAGAAATCAAAATTTGAGGGCGTTACTTAGGAGGCCGAGGCTGATATGATTTCCAGTTATCCCCATCTCTTTCCCTCCGACCCTATTCTAGCTAGAGGTATTTAGTTCATAATGGTCCATCCTTATGTCTTAGTCATTCTCATGTTTCTCCATTCAAGCATGCTTATGAAAACTTGTCTTTGAGATATTTTTGTAGCTTTTATTGATTTCTTCGTGAATATGTGCATTTGAGTATGACTTGCATGGATACCTTATGAAATGATGTTTTGAATATTTTAAACTTAAAGGTTACGTTCCTCCTTGGTTATGTGTTTTTGATGAAGTTGTATTCTTGTTGGGCTATTCGATCTCTCCACATACCCTTCTTATATTGTCTTGTGTCCCATTCGAGGATGAATGATCCCAAGAGGGAGATATTGTAACACCTTGGAATTTGAAAAAGGGAGAAAAATAATTTTTTGGTTGTAAGCTGTGTCTATGGTTCCATCTACGGACTGTAGGATCTTCTACAGGCCGTAGGTGGAAACTGTAGGAAGTGGGGAAAATAATTTTCTAAAACCAAGTCCCTATACTTTTTTTACGGCTCAGTAGGATGTTCTATCAACTATCGTACGAGTCGTAGGTAGGTCTCATAAAGACATAGTGAAATTTTAAGGGGTAAAATTGGTTTTTACGGTCGACATGTATGAATCGTAGGAAGACCTACAAGCCGTACCTGGTTCCGTCAAAAGTTGGTCCAAACTAATCATTTCTGAACCTATCTACGGTTGACCATACGGTCGGTCGAAGTACCTACGGATCGTAGGTCCAAACCTCAGGTGAGGCTCGATAGTTACTTTTAAAGGGCTTTTGGATGTTTACCTAAATGATTTACCTAACACTATGTCCTTTTACCTACTACCCTAAGCCCTATATAAACTTTTTAACCCCCAAATTAACTCATTTTCAACTCATTCTCCTAAATTCTTTAAAACTTGACTAAATCCATCCTCCTAATTCTATCAAGCCTAAGGAAGAAGAAGAAGAGTTAGGGTTCCATTCAATTCTCCAAATTCTCATTTTTGTTTGGCTTAATGAATCAAGGTATGTGTGTATTTAGCCATGGGGTCCATCCCTCCGTGGGGTCCTTAAGTATATTCCAATTTCCTAATTCAAGTTTAAGTTGACCAAATTAAGGTTTCAATTCAATGATTTGGGTTTCATGCAATTATGATAAATTAGTATTAATTAAGTCTTCTAATCAGTTATTTGATACTAATCTATGATAGTGAGTTGAAATTGCGTTTACCCATTCCTAAATTATGCTTTTCAACCATGATTCTATGATGGACTTATGAACTATGAGTTATGAAGTTATGAAGATATACATAATTTCATGAAGTTATTGGAAATGAATAGATGATTCTTTTAGTGGAAAGTAATGATGTTATTGAGAAAGGATTTTTCACTTACTATGATATTCATGATTGTGAAAGGTATTTCACACAAATGAATTCACATTGGTTAAAGAGTTTCTCATCTATGAAAAATTATGTTTAAGGAGTTATTTTATATTTTGATCTTGAAATCTGTTGATTGGTATTGATCATTGCCTTTCCCTATGTTAAATTGATATTTGATTTTTATCTATTCCCTTGGGATTTAGACATAGCAGCAAGTGGACTTTGAGGTTGAGGTACAAATAGGGTAGTCTCTAGAAGCAATCTGTAGCCCCAAACTATGTGCCCCCGTAGGATTGTCTTAAATGACCTAGCTAGTTGATCAACTTTAGCAAATTATGATATGGATGGATTCTACCCTGGAAAGTAGTTTCCCCTTCTTTCGGTATGAGGGATATACCAAATTTGATGATATAGCTTTCATGGTTTTATTGTCGGTTAAAGCTAATATCCCAAAAAAATGACTATGTTTTCTTCAAATCTTTTTTATGTCCTTTATATTAATAATCTTGACCATGCTTTCATGATTACATGTCATCTGTTTTTTATAGAGTTTAAATGTCTCTTTATGATCATGCGCACTCATTTTAAGTTACTTATGTTATCATGCCTATGATTATGCATATTTCTCATACTTGGTACATTCCATGTATTAATGCATACTTATGCCTACATTGTTTCACTAATGTAGGGTCTGACGCTCCTATTCCTCGTACTCGTGGTTAGTTGATTCTTTTGGGCATTTGAAAATTGGTGAGTCTTCATAATCCGAGAGCCAAGAGTCTTTTGTTGCTTTTATGTCATTTCTATTTCCGGCTTTGTATGTGCTGTATGGGTAACGTCCCAATCACTTTCATTATGATGTAATAGATGGATTTGAGACTTACGTTTAGACTTCCATTTTTGTCAACCTCTTTGTACGAAATTCAACCTTTTAAACACTTTTATTTCTATTATCTTGTATTGTGTGTGCTAAGTGGCTTGTGTAGGGCATCTCGGGGTCTTATACGCCATGTCACGTCTAGAGTATACTTTGGGTCTTGACAGTGGGACTGTTCGAAATTTCAAATCAGGGTTATTTGGGACTTTTCCCACCCTTCTAATTCCTAAACTACGTTGTTTTTCCTATAAAAGAAACCCTATAACTTATTTTACTCCTAAGAAACTACCCATTCCCTTTCATTCCCCATAATCCCCAAAATTCCTCCAAAGTTTTTCTCTCCAAGGCTTACAAGGGATTCAAGGGTTCTTCAAGTTTTCAAGTCTCTAGTTTCTCCATTAATTTGGAATTCAAGATAAAGGTATGTAGGGCTTCATCAATGGGTTCCATTCACCAATTGTGTAACACTCGCACTTTCAGAATGTCTAAATTAACCTGCACCTTCATGGCAGCGGATAACCCTCAACTACATTTCATCTGATTCTAAATTTAGGCGGTCGCTAAATAGTATAAACCCAACTAACAGTTGGGGTCGATCCCATAGGGAGTGATACTGTAAAGAATTTAATTACATAGTAGAATGGTGCTCTAATCTTTTGTTGATGTAGACATTTTTGCAACAATAAAGTAAATGACAAGGGTTTGATAATTTATGTCAAATGGGGGTGTAATAACCCGTAGTTTAGTAGGCCAACTAGGGCTACAAAGCATGAGGGCAACAAGAGCCAAGGCCCAAGCCAAGGGACAAGACTACCCCAAGGTTTCCTAGCACTGCCCCACCTCAAGACCACCACCACGGCTCGTGGTATGGATCGTGGTGGCTAAGGCAGCAGCTACCTTGAGCTACCCAAGAATGGCTCACCTTCACGAGCCACTTCACGGCCAGTGGTAAAGACCATGGCTCGTGGGTAGGCTTGTGAAGATGCCTTAAAGTTTTGGAGGCCAAGACATCATGGCCTAGCCACTGCCCAAGGACCACAGGCATGACCACGGCTCATGTTAGGGACCATGACTCGTGGTGCCTAGCACTAGGCTGCCTAGTGAGGGTCGTTTTGGTAAATTCTAATTTAAGTAGTTAATATTGGAGGTCATTTTGCCTAGTCCTAGTACACCTATATAAGCTATTTTAACCCTTTAAACTCCCCAATCAAGTCATTATTTCCCAAGACCCAAATCAAATCCCCAAAAGCTCTCCTCTCCAATATTTCTCTCTCTAGAACTTGAAGAAAAAGATAGAGTTCGAAGCTAGGTCAAGATCAAGGTACATAATATTCCAACCTTTGTGAGGGATTTGTAACCAAGGTATGATAGCTTATTCATCCATGGATTCTTCCATCCATGGAGCCCCCTAGAATTCCCCAATTTGATGAAGAATTTCCCCAATTTAAGTTAGGGTTTCTTCAATATTGTGGGTTATGTTGTATGTTGATCCAATTGAGTGGATATTGATTATTTATGATTGAATTGGTAGTGAATCATGTTATTATGAAGAAATTACATGTTGTATAAGCCTAACCCTAGTCTAATTGATGAAATTAAAGTAATGTGGGGTATGCCTTGAAAGGAAAAATGGAGGATTTAGAGATGATCTTCTAGGATTGATGACATGAGTAGTAATTGCGTGAGAGTAAAAGTATATAGACATGAATTGAATTAGATTAAAGTATATATGATGGATCATGATTAATAATGTTGAGATTTAGCCTTTATGATGATATATGATTAGAATTGCTTAAGAATGGGCCATGTAAATTAGAATGTCTTGTGATCTAGGTCTATGTGATGATTATAATAAATAAAGATTTGAGAGTAAGACTTGTAGTTATGTATGTTGATTCCTAGGGCTTTGAGAGTAAAGTTAATGAGTTGAATTATGAATGTTTAGGCTTTAAGAGTGAAGCTTATATGATATTGGTAGACTAATAGATAGAATTGTTGTGGAAGGACTTTACCCACCTAATCTACCTTATGAATGTTTGAATGCATAATGTGATAGAATCACATGAAACATGGATTGGTTGTCAAGGACATCCTTCCATGAGACATGAGTGAAGTAAGGCTTAATAACTAGCTTATGGGGTGTATGCTTGGACCCGAGTGAATTTTGACAATGAGATGGAAGTTCACACCTAGTTAAGTCCGGGCTTCCAAATAAGAAGGGGGAACTCTCACATAGTAGGGTACGGGTTTTCCCAAAGTAGGTCTCAAGAGATTGAAGCATTCACCTAGTGGAGTCCGAATTTCTAGTAGCAATCTCCGTATCCAATGAACTAAGACATGCTTAAAAAGTATCTCCTAGTGTTCAAAAGCCTTAATGAACTAAGACATGCTTAAAAAGTATCTCCTAGTATTCAAACTATTAATGAACTAAGACATGCTTAAAAAGTATCTCCTAGTGTTCAAAAGCATTAATGAACTAAGACGTGCTTAAAAAGTATCTCCTAGTGTTCAAAGGTTTTAAAATAGGGACTAGTCCCCAACCAATAAGTATGTATGATGGCCTAAAGTGGTACTTAGTATGGGTGAGATTATGGGGTCTTATCCATGCATTGCACAAGTATTACTTGAAGGTACTTATGAAGTGTTTCAAATATATGTTGTATGCTTAGATTGGATTGTTGCTATAGTTGCCTTCCTTGATAAGTTTGACTAAAGGTGAAGGTTCCCTTGTCTATGAGAATTAAGTTAAGGATGTGATCAAAAGATGGTAAGTATGATTATAATGGCCTAAAAGTGGTACTTAGTATGGGTGAGATTATGGGGACTTATCCATGCATTGCACAAGTATGCTTTGGGGTTACTTATGAAGTAGTTCTCTTATGTTATGAAGGTCTAAGTATTGACTATGTTATAAATTTGATGTATCTCCTATGTTTATGGAATATGCCTTATGTTGACTAATGCTTATATTATGTCTATGTTGGAGATTATGCCTATGACTTTGTTATTATGCTCTTATAATGTTATGTTAGCTATCACATTTAGTTCATTTTGTACTAACACATACTCTTGCCTACATTCATATTAAATGTAGGGTCCGGTGATATTGAGTTTCATCCCCGTGGCTAGGTTTCTAGTAGAGCAAGGAGTTGAAGATTGGTGAGTCCTCATAGCATTCGAGGATATGGACACCATTTCCTTTATGTTCTTTCATTTTATGTTTAAAATTTTGTATGGGTTGCGTCCCAAGGATGATCATGTATTATATGATTTGAGACAAAGTGTTATACACTTCCGCTTGTTTTAAAAGGACTTCGATTGTATGGAAAAAGTTATAAAATTTCCGCATCATTTCTACTGCTTTATGTTATGATATGCTAAGGGGCTTGTATGAGATCTCTCGGGTTTCTGTACACCTTGTTACATCTAGGGTGTACCCCTAAGTCGTGACAAACATGGAAATCAGAGCACAAGGTTTAGAATGATTCTAGGATGTCTCAAAACCACGTCTAGTAGAGTCTTGTTCATAAGTGTGAAGCACTCCATATTTATGAATGGAAAGCTATTAGATCTTTAGGAAATATCACTTCTTCACTTCTCTAAGTCGTGCCATAGAGTTTAACTATTTAAGGTCTTTCTCCTAATCCTTACTCGATGGTCTACAAGATATGGCTAATACAAGGTCAAATGCTAGAAGGAATGGGGAAGACGTGGTGGATCAAAAGGTTCCCCCACAAGCTCCACAAGCTCTGATCAACCCTATGGATGAGAATGTTACAAATGTGGAGTTTAGATTGGCGATTCAAATGTTGACCCAAGCCATGACGACACAAGTGAATAGGGAGGTGGTAGCTCCGGTGAACCCAATAGTAGGTACGTCCGCTTTAAGAGTGAGGGATTTTATGAGGATGAACCCCCCGGAGTTTTATGGCTCCAATGTGGAAGAGGATCCTAAGGAGTTTATAGATGAGGTATATAAAGTACTTGTTATTGTGGGGGTGACTTCGGTAGAGAAAGCGGAGTTAGCCACTTACCAATTGAAAGGTGTTGCTCAAGTATGGTATGATCAATAGAAAGATGGTAGGCCGGCAAGAGCGGGCCCCGTAGAGTGGGAAGAGTTTAAGTTGGCATTTCATGATAGGTTCTTTCCCCTAGAGTTGAGGGAGGATAAGATGCAAGAGTTCATTAACCTTAGGCAAGGTAGCATGAGTGTTATGGAGTATGCCTTGAAGTTTATGGAGTATGCCTTGAAGTTTACCCAAATATCCAAGTATGCTCCAACTATAGTGGTGGATTCAAGGGCTAAGATGAATGAGTTCATGATGGGAGGTTCCGACTTGGTCGAAAAAGAATGTCGTACGGCAATGCTCGTTGGTGATTTGGTGCTCATGTCTTATAGTGTATGCCCAACAAATTGAGGAGTCAAAACTCAAGGGAAAAGAATAGGGAGGTCAAAAAAGCTAGGACCGGTGATAGGAACTTCTCCAATGCTAGATCCGATGGACAAGGTAGACCTAGGTTTAAATAAAGGTATTCCGGTCAAGATTCTCCCAATACCCCTAAGTATAACCAAGAGAAGGGTGGTGAGTCTTCATTGCCTAAGCCTAATTGCACTAAGTGTGGAAGGAATCACCATGGTAGGTGCCTAGCCGGCATGGATGGTTGTTATGGTTGTGGAAAACGTGGTCACAAAATGAGGGATTGCCCGGTACTTAAGGCTAAAGGAAGAGAGGGCAAGCAAGTCACTCCTAGTGGTCCAATATCTAATGCCCCCAAGAAAAATAGGTTTTATGCACTTCAAGATAGAGGTGAAGAAGAGTGTGCTCCCGATGTGGATTTTTGTATGTTGATAGCTTCTTAATTGATGTTTGTGAATCACTAGATTTTTTATGTTATCTTTGCAATGTTTGGGTTGTACTCCTATTATGCTCCTTTGTGATTGTAGAACCCGTATAGTCAAAAAATTTAGTTCTCGAATGAACTTATCCGAGAGTGGAAGGGGGAAAGTCTATGTCATAAGTTTGGGTTATATCTTGTCTTGAAAATGACTATGAGGGTTGCATGTACCACCTTGTTAAATTGAGGGAGAATAGTTTAAGTGTTGACCAACTTCAAAGAGTTAGTTATCTTTTAATATTGATCTTAGGTATGGTCATATTGAGTAGGGTGTTTAGATAACACCTAGATATGTTGTTCGGTTAGTAGACTCTACCTAGGGTAGTGTTATGGTATAAGATGGTTCCGGATCGTCATTTTGTGTTAGATGTGAAAGTTAAGTGATGTATTGATACGACCTTAGTAGAATTGGAAGAGATGGTGCCTAGAAAATACGTAGAGGCTTCCTCCCAAGGGGGAGATGGTGTGCATTGATGGAAAGGTCATTGTGTGTTTTATGTCTTACCATGATTTCTTTATATGATGCGTGTTCATGAAAGCTTATGATTTGAAAGAAAATGAGTTTACATGAATTATTTCCTCATCTTGTAGTGCATTAAGTATGAGTTGCCTATAGAATTCATGAGGAGAATTGATGAGCATGCCTTAGGTTGGAGTTGAGAGATTCCTCCTTGAATGAATGCCTTTTGAGAGTAAAATTGCATATAGGCTCCATGAGTGTATGTTGAGCATGTTTTAGCTCGGAGATGGTAGTTCCTCCTTGACCATGAATAGTTATGAGATTTCATGCATAATGGGTCGTTCGATGAAGTTCCTACTTCCTAACGTTGCATTGAGTACATTTAGCTTGGAGTAAAGTTTCCCTCCTTGGTTGTGTGCATTTAGATGTGTTGCATGCATGATGGGCTGCTAGTCTAGAGTCGTTTCCTTTAAGAGGTGTTTTGAATTGTCATTCGAGGATAAATGTCCCCAAGGGGGAGATATTGTAACAACCTGTAGTTTAGTAGGCCAACTAGGGCTAAGCATGAGGGCAAAAACAGCCAAGGCAAGGGATAAGAGCCAAGGCCAAGGGCCAAGGCCCAAGCCAAGGACCAAGGATGCCCCAAGGGTACCTAGCACTGCCCCACTTCACGACCACCACCACGGATCGTAGTGACCACCACGGATCGTAGTGACCACCACGGCCTGTGGTATAGCTTGTTGTGGCAAAGGCAGTAGAAACCTTGAGCTGCCCAAGAATGGCTCACCTTCACGAGCCACTTCAGGGCAAGTGGTGAAGGCCACGACTTGTGGGAAGGCTCGTGAAGATGCCTTAGAGTTTTGAAGGCCAAGAAACCATGGCCTAGCCACTGCCTAAGGACCACGGGTAGGACCACGGCTCGTGGAGCCTGCCGTGGTGCCTTGCACTAGGCTGCCTAGTGAGGGTCGTTTTGGTAAATTCAAATTTAAGTGGTTATTAGGTGAGGTAGTTTTGCCTGGTCCTAGTACACCTATATAAGTTATTTTAATACTTTAAACTGCACATTCAAGTTATTATTTCCCAAGACCCAAATCAAATCCCCAAAAGCTCTCCTCTCAAATATTTCTCTCTCTACAACTTGAAGAAGAAGATAGAGTTTGAAGCAAGGTCAAGATCAAGGTACCCAATATTCCAAGCTTTTTGAGGGATTTGTAAGCAAGGTATGATAGCTTATTCATCCATGGAGCCCCCTAGAATTCCCCAATTTGATGAAGAATTTCCACAATTCAAGTTAGGGTTTCTTCAATATTGTGGGTTATGTTGTATGATGATCCAATTGAGTGGATATTGATTGTTTATGATTGAATTTGTAGTGAATCATGTTATTATGATGAAATTGCATCTTTTCTATGCCTAACCCTAGTCTAATTGATGAAATTGAAGTAATGTGGGTTATGCTTTGAAAGGGAAAATTGAGGATTTAGAGATGATCTTCTAGGATTGATGTCATAAGTAGTAATTTCTTGAGAGTAAAAGTATATAGACATGAATTGAACTAGATTAAAGTATATCTGATGGATCATGATTAGTAATGTTGAGATTGAGCCTTTTTGATGATATATTATTAGAATTGCATAAGAATGGGGCATGTGAATTAGAATGTCTTGTGATCTAGGCCTATGTGATGATTGTAATAAGTAAAGCTTTGAGAGTAAGACTTGGATTTATGTATGTTGATTCCTAGGGCTTTGAGAGTAAAGCTAATGAGTTGAATTATGAATGTTAAGGCTTTAAGAGTGAAGCTTATATAATATTGGTGGACTACTAGATAGAATTGTTTTGGAAGGACTTTACCCACCTAATCTACCTTATGAATGTTTGAATGCATAATGTGATAGAATCACATGAAACATGGATTGGTTGTCAAGGACATCCTTCCATGAGACATGAGGTAAGTACGGCTTAATAACTAGCTTATGGGGTGTATGCTTGGCCCCGAGTGGATATTGACAATGAGATGGAAGGTCACACCTAGTAGAGTCCGGGCTTCCAAATAAGAAGGGGGAACTCTCACATAGTAGGTTCTGGGTTTTCCCAAAGTAGTTCTCATGAGATGGAAGCCATCACCTAGAGGAGTCCAGGTTTCTAGTAGCAATCTCCGTATCATATGAACTAAGACATGCTTAAAAAGTATCTCCTAGTGTTCGAAAGCATTAATGAACTAAGACATGAATAAAAAGTATCTCCTAGTGTTCAAACTATCAATGAACTAAGACATGCTTAAAAAGTATCTCCTAGTGTTCAAAAGCATTAATGACGTAAGATATCCTTAAAAAGTATCTCCTAGTGTTCAAAGGTTTTAAAAGAGGGACTAGTCCCCAACCAATGAGTATGTATGATGGCTTAAAGTGGTACTTATTATGGGTGAGTTTATAGGGTCTTATCCATGCATTGCACAAGTATGACTTGAAACTACTTATGATGTGTTTCTATTATATGATGTATGCTTAGATTGGATTGTTGCTATAGTTGCCTTCCTTAATATGTATGACTAAAGGTGAAGGTTTCCTTGTCTATGAGTATTAAGATAAGTATGTGATCAAAAGATGGTAAGTATGATTATGATGGCCTAAAAGTGGTACTTAGTATAGGTGAGATTATGGGGTCTTATCCATGCATTGTACAAGTATGCTTTGGTGTTACTTATGAAGTGGTTCTCTTATGTTATGAAGGTCTAAGTATTGACTATGTTATGAATGTGATGTATCTCCTATGTTCATGGAATATGCCTTATGTTGACTAATTCTTATATTATGTCTATGTTGGAGACTATGCCTATTACTTTATTATTATGCTCTTATGATGTTATGTTAGCTATCATATTTAGTACATTTTATACTAACGCATACTCTTGCCTATATTCTTATCAAATGTAGGGTCAGGCGATATTGAGTTTCATCCCCTTGGCTAGGTTTCTAGTAGAGCAAGGAGTTGAAGATTGGTGAGTCCTCATAGTATTCGAGGATATAGCCACAATTTCCTTTATATTATTTCATTTTATGTTTAAGACTTTTGTATGGGCTGCGTCCCAAGGATGTTCATATATTAGATGGTCTGAGACAAAGTGTTATAGACTTCCGCTTGTTTTTAAAAGGACTTCAGTTGTATGGAAATTTTTTTGAATTTCTGCATCATTTCTATTGCTTTATGTTATAATATGCTAATGGGCTTGTATGAGATCTCTCAAGTCTTGTACGTCTTGTTACATATAGGCTGTACCCCTGGGTCGTGACAGGGGGATTTGGGTGAACAATTAACAGCTACAGATAACCTGTAGTAAACACGTAGAGAGAGTTTCTTGGGAGTGTGATAAATTGAATGTAAATTTCTCTAAATGGGTGATTATTATTTACTAAAAGTCATTTAACTTCAGTGGGTAGGTTAGGATTTAGGCGCAATAGCCATTTCTCAATCAGCTATCACTAATAAAGCGAGTTCTTTCAAACCCCGACAAGCAACAGACAACTTAGAAGCCCAATAACTTAATCAATCTACTTTTTCAAGCTAGATTTGTTGGATTGCATTTAGACCACCTTTCTCAAGCTAAATCCGCAACAAAACATTAACTACAATCATCAACTAAAAGTTTTAACTCTAATACTTCTTTCTCAAGCATGATTAGAATGCTAAACTACAATTGCATTTGTAATTACTATTCAACAAATAAAACACAAACTATTAATTGAACCTACTTCAAATCAACAATAAAATTAGTAAATACTAACACCCATAAGCTAATTGAAACATTCAACTACATAATCACACCCCCAAGAATGGGGGTTTTAGCCAAATATAATAGAGAACAAGAAATTGTTACCAACTATCTGGTTGGGCAACAATCCACAAGTCTCCAAATGCTCAAATTGAAGCTAAAACAAACAAACCCTAAATCTCTACACAAAAAGTGTAAGAACAATTTTACGATCAAAAACCCCTTTTCTTCGTTTGAAAATTACATTTATACGTTTTCAAAATTTCAGCATCAAAGTCACTCAGCGAAGTAAGTCAGGCTTTGCCGACCTAGTCGGCGATACTCTGAGTGCTCCTTTCCTTCGCCTTCTTTGCTTGTTCTATCACCATCTCTTTTATGTGATATTAGATGATTGATCGATATCTCCGATCAATTTGTCCAGTCGCCGAACCATCAATGTGCTCGCAAAGTTGGTGTTGTCCATGGGCTTGCTTGCTGGAACTTTGGGTGAGCTCGAGGTCAACTCGGCGACTTGCCAAGTAGCTTTGGCGAGTACCATCCTTGCTTTCCTTCAACTTCATTAGCTTTTTCACTATTTTTTACCTTGTAGTGCCCTTGCCTTGCTCTTTCGCCTTCATTGCTGCAAATTAATATTTTAACATTAGTTTAGAGCATAAAATAGGCATTGAGGACACTAAATATTTGAATATTGAACCCTAAATAAGTTGAAATCCCAGACTCATCAACACCCCCAAACTTAAACTTTTGCTTGACCTCAAGTAAAATACAAGATCAATCCGTTAAATAGAGATTTCTACAAATAGGGCTACTTGAGACTCAACATGAATGCACATGAGGGTCAACCTACCCATGCAATGTTCAATTGTGGACTACAAGTTTCAAATTGTTAGTAGTCATCATCAAATAGAAGACAAGCTCACAATGCTGTTTCAAATGCCAATTCAAGCTCAAAAAAAGTATTTGAATGCCCGCACATCAAGAAAGTGTACTAAAATGAGTTCCCACATTGTCCAGTTCTGGGTTTTTGATGATTAACATTCTAAACATTGTTCTTAAACATATGGGTGTTAATATTTACTGATTTTATTGTTGATTTGAAGTGTGTTCAATTAAAAGCTTGTGTTTTAATTGAGGAATTGTAGTTGAAAATGCAATTCTAGTTTAGTACTATAATATTTCTTGAGAAAGGGGTATTAGGGTTGAAACTATTGGTTGGTGATTGTAGTGATTGTGTTGTAATGGATTTAGCTTGAGAAAGTGGGTCGTAATGCAATCCTGCAAATGTAGCTTGAAAAAGTAGATTGATTGAGGTATTGGGTTGTTATGTTGTGTGTTACTTGTCGAGGTTCGAAAGAACTCGCTTGATTCATGATAGCGGATTGAGAAATGGCTATTCCACCTAAAGCCTAACCTAACCACTGAGGTTCAATGACTTTTTGTAATTATTAATCACCCATTTAGCAAAATTGGCATTCAATTTATCACACTCCCAAGAAACCCTCTCTACTTGTTTACTCCCGGTTTTTTATAGTTGTTAATTGTTCAACCAAATCCCCCATTTCACATTAATTGTCAAACCCTTGTCATTAACTTTATTTGTTGTGAAACTGTCTACATCTACAAACGATTAGTTCAATAGTTTTATAAAGAAAAGTGGAAGTCTAAAACACTTGTCTCAATATCCATCTAACATAATAGAATAAAATTGGGCCTAGCCCATACATCATGTCCAAAAATGAAATACAATAAGGAAACTAGAACAATGAAAATCCGTCCTCGAAGCATGAGGACTCATCAAAGCTTGGAAATCTTGAAATCAACCATTAGCCAGGAAAGTGAGAAACGTGACTATCAGACCCTATATTTGGGGAAATGTCGGCAAGAGTATGCATTAGTACAAAATAATGTACCAGGTATGATAGCTATGCATAAAACATTTAAATCATGCTAAAAGGGGGCATTTCATGACATGCAATTGACCAAGCTAAAACATGATATAAAAGGTTAGAAACATAAAT
Source organism: Solanum etuberosum (assembly GCA_029582245.1). Lineage (NCBI taxonomy): Eukaryota > Viridiplantae > Streptophyta > Magnoliopsida > Solanales > Solanaceae > Solanum > Solanum etuberosum. Next base: position 80,793 of record JAJONR010001057.1, on the reverse strand, counting down.
CATAAAACATGGTCAATGTAAGCTAAAATCATTTAAAATCTTTAAACATATTTGAGATACTTCTTGAAGTAACATTAGTTCGTTATTAATGTGGGATGTAGCCTTAATCGACATAGATACCATGTGAGCTATAACATGATCCCCAGTGTCTCCACCACCGAAAAGGGTTGTCCTACTTACCAAGGTGAGGACCATGAACTTCTAGCTTAGGTGGATACACTAGCTAATGTCTATCTAGACAATCATCCTATGGGGGCACATAGGTAAGGGATACGGAGAATGCGTCTTGAAACCTGACCTCTACTAATGGGAGAGGTTCCATCTCAATATCCTCTCGGTGCTAAGCATTAATCCAATGGAACAGTCATTTCTTACTTTTTCTTATTATCCATGGAAGGGCATGTCATCTTGCCAATCCAAGCTAAGTCATAATCCATGGAAAGGTATCATTCAATAACCAATCCAAGATAAGTCATTAGGATAGCTCTTAATCTTTGATTCAATTAGGTGACAAGACCTTTCAACCCTAGAACTCTTACTATGTGAGAAAACCTTTCACATCATGCTTTCATGTGTATATGAGAACAATCCTTTCAACAACACAACAACAACATCATCATTGATAGTTTACTCTCAAAGCATCCTTAAAACATATGCATAGATTTCATAAGAACATGTATAATTCCATAATTTTCCTTTCAAGGTTCACAACCCACTTTAAACCATAAACACTTAGAAAACATGGGTTAGATATCTATAAATACTTGCTTGATTTCATAAAACTCTTCTTTTATAATCAAAATCCCACATCATATGATTCATAACTTGAAAATATGGGGATTACATTGGTTCATAGGGGAAATCATCATAAAATCATAGTATTTCATCAATTCATGCATGAGAGATCATGATTCAATCATTTAAGTCAATAATAAGGAGAACCCATGACAATTGAAGAAAACCCTAACTTAATTGGGTATTTCTAACTTTGAAAATAGAGGAATTTGGGAACTTGATGAGTCCGAGATTTTGACTCATTTAGGGATTTTTTTTCTTAGTTTAAGTGTCCTCAAATGCCTAATTTATGCTCTAAATTGATCTTAAGGTGTTAATTTGCAGTAATGAAGGCTAAGGAGCAAGGCAAGGACATTACCGGGAAAAAAAGAGCTAAAAAACTGAAGAAGTTGAAGGAAGGCAATCCTGGTGATCGCCAAGAAGCCTCGACGCACCGCCGAGTAGCTCTTTAGCTTGCCTAAAGATCCAGCATGCCAGCCCTTTGGCGAAAGAAATGGACAGTGGTAGGATCACCGACTGACTCGGCGACATCAACCTTGATCGCCTAAAGCCACAGAACCCTGAGGACTAATGGCCAATGCAAATCAGTGATGGATTGGAGCGAAGGGAAGATTGCCGACCGGGTTGGCGAGGCGCGAGTTACATCGCCTAATGGTCCTCAAGGTGAAAATTTGGAAACTCTAAATTGAAATTTAAAAAGAAGAGTCGGGAGTTCTGAATCTTCAAGTTTGAGAGTTTGAGTTTTTCTCAGAGTTTTTGAGTTTCCATTGTAGACTTTGAAGATTTTCAAGCTTAAATCTGAGGATTTGCAATTGGGTTTTTGAACTAATTTAATTGGAGCATTGTAGTGAATTGGTAATATTTACCCAGCTCATGGCTAATATATATGGTAATTGTTTCTCTCTTTTTATGATATCTAGCTAAAACCCCAATTCTTGGAGTGTGATCATGTGATTATTGGCTTAATTAGCTTATGGGTATTGTTATTTACTGATTTAAATGCTTAAATGAAGTGGGTTTAATCGTTAACTATGTATGAATTTATGAATTGTAGTTGCAAATGCAATTCTAACTTAGAGTTCCGGGCTTGCTTGAGAAAGAGGTTTTGGAACCAAGGTTGTCGATTAATGATTATAACTATTGGGTTGATGTGGGTTCAGCTCGAGAGAGTGAATCCTAAACTCAATTCTACCTATCTAGCTCGAGAGAGTAGATAAATTAAGGTTTTGGGCTGTTTACATTGTTAAGATTGTCGACGTTTGAGAGAACGCGCTTGAATCGTAGTAGTTATTCGAGAGAAAGCTATTGCATCAATAGTCTAGCCTACCCACTGAGTTTTAGCAAACGTTAGTAAATTCCAATTACCCATATAGCAAAATTAGCCTATAATCGATCACATCTTGATAATTCCTCTCTATCTTGTTGATTCCCCTGTTTTTGTATTTGTTTTAGTTGATAATTAACAAACCAATCGCCCATCTGAAATTTGTGGTCACCCCTTTCTATTTAGTTATATGCTTTCGATATTTTCTATTCCTACAACCAATTAGATCACATTTGTAACTTCGTAACTGAATTTGAACTTGTACCGCTCCCTCTGGGTTTGACCCCAACTCTTCGTTGAATTTTATACTAGATTACGATTGCCTACACCTAGTATTGGATGAGGTGTAGTTGAGCGTTTATCAAAAATGGCGCCGCTTCGGGGATGTAGTGTTTAGAATTCACTTATGAAAGTTTAAATTGTGATCTTCTTATGTTGTAGTTGAATCAACTTACTTCATTTTGTGTTTGTGTTGGCTGTGTTTGAATAGAGGAAGAAATGAGCGTGAACGGGAGTAATGGTAGCCAAGTTGTCCACGAAGATGATATTGGAAATCTGAACGATGTTAATGACCTGATTCAATTGGGTGGTGTTGGTGCTATACGTCTACCTCTGGTTGAGGGAAACGCGGTCTTCCATGTCACTAGCATAATGCTACAACTCTTACAAATGAAAGGATTATATGGAGGGCTTGCCCATGAGGATCCCCATGAGCATATCCAAAATTTTATGGACGTATGTGGTCCGTTCTCGTTCAAGAACATCTCACAAGAATCAGTTCGTCTTCGGTTGTTCTCATTCTCTTTGATGGGGAAAGCTACCAAGTGGTTAACTTATATACCAAGGAACTCCATCGCTACTTGGGATGAACTAACCGTAGCGTTCTACGTAAGATTCTTTCCCCCGTATAAAATGATGACATTAAGAGATAGCATTCAAGGGTTCAAACGCTTGGAAGGTGAACCAATCCACGAGACGTGGCTGATATTTCAAAAGTTGGTACTTCAATGTCTGACTTCGTGGTGTTACAATACTTCTATAGGATTCTTGACTCGGTGAACAAAGGTGTTGCTGATCAACTTGTCCCAGGGGTATAATGCAACAGCCGTATAAGGTAGCAACTCATCTCCTCGATGGCATGACAAAAATTAAATGAGCATGGTACACTCGTGAGGACACAGTGTCTCCTCTCACCTTTAGAATGACAAAAGAGCAGATCCAGAAGGATCAAGAGAGAGACCAAAACATGGCTAAAATGATGACCCAGATGGATATCTTGTCGAAAAATGTGATGGGTATTGGGTTGAAAAGTCTAAATGTTGTTGGTATTGGTGAAGAAAACCCCGATGAAGCACACTTTGAGGCGCTGTATAATGAGGAAGTGAACTTCCTTGCAAATCAAAGAGGAGGTTTTTGTCCAAACTATCCAAGGCTGGGTGGAAATCCGGGTTGGAATTGAGATGGTGGATTGACAGACCGTGACAGAGAATGGCGTGACTGTAATGCTACTTGGAAGGAACGGGATGGTGACAAGGAAAGATACGTCTGACCCTATGAATGTCAAAAGCCTAAAGAGCAAAAGGCTGACAAAGAGAATTTCCGTACTGAAGACATGCTCTCACAGATTCTCAATAAGGTAGAAGGGTCGGATAAAGTTTTGAAAGAAATGAAAGAGGACGTCTCCACACTCAATGATACGGTCAGCTCACACTCAGTGTCCATCAAGCAATTTGAAAAGCAAATGGGTCAAATTTAATCTCATTTGAACACAAGGCCAAAAGGGGGTCTACCAAATGATACCTTGGCGAACCCAAAAAACAAACCTTGAAAGCGTATCCACGTCGTGCCACGACGTAAATAAGGCACTTCTTAGGAAGCAACTCAAGGTTTAATGTTTTTATTTCTGTTGTTTGAATAACGGGTGTTGAATGTGCAGGTTGAAAAGTTAAAATTTTTGGAGAATGGCAACTAGGCGAGCAAAAAGTCAAGTCGGCGACTAGCCGAACAGGTCGGCGAGCCCGACTTGGACCACCGTTGGAACCACCTGGCTTTCCAGAGGTTCGGTAAAACTCGGTGGGCAGAAGTACCACTCGGCGAATCACCGAGTGGGTCGACGGACCCGACTTACTTCATCGACTGGCACGGGAACTAAAAGGTTTTAAAAGGCCAAACGGTTTAATATTAAAAAATCTCTTCACTTTCCTACTTTTTAAATTCCACACTCTTACACCCGATACTATAGTCTTCGTATTCTCGCCTTTGATTTTTGTTTCGTTTGGAATCTTTTCTCAAGGAGAATTTTGGGGGATTACTTTGCTTCCTAGCTTTTCAATTTTTGGCATTAAAGGTTGTATTTCCGAACCCCTAACTAAATGCAAATTGTTGCTTTGTTGTTGATATCAGTGTTTATTGTCGGTTTGCTTGTCGTATGATTGTTGGTTTGCCCATTGTTAAGTGAATTCATCTTTAATTGGTCGTAAATGGTTAATTCCCGTGTCGTTAACTGATTAAATTGTTGGGTTGTTCTAAATATGGATGGGTGTAGCGGGGTGAAGCCTGAGTAACCCCGGATTGTGCTAATTGTCGAAATTTGCCAAATTATAGAGAGGTTGACGTCATTCTTAAGGGCAAAAGACGTCAATTGGCAAATTTTGGGCAAATCAGGCAAAGTCTGAGTACCCTAAGGGCATGGGTTATATGGGTCTGGTGTCAATTGCATGATTTTCATGTTTAATTTTGTTTTCGTGGGCTGCGGTCTTGATTTTGAAGTGTGGGTTGAAAAATGGGAACGTTGGGCTACCTGGCGAGCTGGGTCGAGCTCGCCGAGTGGTTTGGCAGTTCGCCTAACGTCTCGTAGATCGCTCATTAATTCTCTAAATATAGAGTTTGTGTTCTGTAACTTTTGGTAATACGCATGTGCTCGCCAAGTTCACTCGACGACTCGTCGAAAGCGCCTCTTGATCGCCCTTCTACGCCTATTTCTCTTTAAATTGTTCTATAACTTTCAGCGAGCTACTTCTAGTTTTCCGAAAGGTGTTAGAAATCCGCCTAATGGCCCTATACTTCGCCGACCGCTTTGAATTTTTGAATTTTTTTTTTTTTGGAACTTTCGGCGAGCCTGACTTGGCTCCCCAAAGTGGTTCGGTGACTCGCCGACCGGTTCTGCGAGTCTTCCTGCAGTTTTATTTTCTGAGATTTTTCTTGACTTCATCTAACGTTTCCCACATGGTTCATGAAGTAATGGATAGACATAAAGTCGTTGGTAGAGACATGCCGCCACGAAAGCGGGCAAGTTGAGTTATAATCAATGAGGAAGCGGCTGCTTCCCGGGCTAATGCTACAAAATTACCTCCAAATGGTGGTAAAGGCAAGGGAAAGGCGCCTGTGGTTGTCACACCTACGGAAGAATGATCGGATAGTGAGGGGGTCTACTTCACACACCTCACTACCTACGATAGTGAGGGTAATTCCCAGGATGGTTCTCCGGCCTCTATCTCCTAGCCGGAAGAGGACCAGTTGTTACAGGACAGTACAGCGGAGCTACCCTCCAAATCGATGACGATCCGTCTAGGATCCCAATGCGTCCGATGCCTACTCCTCCAACTTCAGCTCTAGATCCTCCTCCAGCACAGACAGTGGTACATGCATTACATGTTCAGGGTCCTCCTCCCTGGTCACTCAATTGACTAAAGGGTGAGGGTTCGAGGACCATTCTAGAGTAGAAGAGATTGTCTACGGACGGTGTGGTGGAGAGATATCAAGAGGTCTGGAACACTCTAAAGTTCCACCAGTTTGAGGTTTTCACCAAACCCCAAGGCCCATACATTCCTACTTGGGTCTAGGAGTTCTATTCAGCTTACGGATACCTAGTGCCGAGGGGGAAGAAGAAGGCAAGTGCCTTCAAACAAGTTGACTTTATAATGGTTCGGGGGAAAAGAAGTTAAGTGCAATAGTACAAAGATCATTGAGGTGCTCATGTGTTCACAGGAGTTCATGCACGACTACCCAGATTTTGTCTAGAAGTAGACTTTAGAAGATCTTAAGGGTTGGTTGGATCCCCTCCTCTCTGATGTTACTCCGAGATAGATTGAGGCAGGTGCACCTATTGAGAGGAAGGATTTGAACGTTGCTGCAAGTTACTGGTTTAGGTTCATTGGAAGCACTATGACGCCATCACAGAACGAGTCCATCTTCCGCCACCCGAAGGTGGCCTGTATTGGTTCCATCATAGCCAAGAAGAGGTTGAAGCTGGGATTGATGATAGAGCAAGTGATGGCGATGAGGGCCAAACAGAGCCAGATCTCACTCCCATTTCTGGTGTTGATCACCGAGTTGTGCAGACGGGACTGTGTTTTGAGAGATGAGAAGAAAGATGTGGAGGTGACACCCACCTATTCTACTGACATCCGGCGTATTGAGGTCAAGTACATCCGGGATGAGGCTGACATGAGGAGGGCAGCACCGGTGGATAAATCCCTGGAGGTGGACGTTGATAAGTTGCCTACATAGGCAATCATACCTCCTCAGGCAAGTGGGCCCTCAGACACTTCTGGCCCTTCTATTTCCGAGACCACTAGTACATTTGTTGCACCCCATCCCACTAGATCTTCTGCTGCTGGTGCTTCTTCCTCCCGACCCCCTATCACCCAGGCTATGCTCTACAAGATGGGCCATTTGGCCTAATCTGCTGATATGTGTGCCTCGCGGGTAGAGGCTGCTATGCCTGGGTCGATAGAGCAGACTATTGTTGCTACCTTAGCCCCCATTAGGGATGAGATAATGGAGTATGGTGTTCAGATTGAGGGCCACAAGCTGTCCTTGGATGCCCTTACTGTGAGAGTTAAAGATTGTGAGAAGGGCCAAGGTGCTATAGATTCTATGCCAGCCTTGAAGGCCGAAATTATTGGAGTGAGGAAGGATGTGGACGAGCTGAAGTCCACTAATTTATCTATGATGTTTGGTACGGTGGAGATTCTTGAGATGCCCAGTGTTGATGTTCCGGTTAGTTCTAAGACTCTTCTGGAAACTACTACCGGAGATGATATTAGAGCCGATGATGCAGATGATGAGTCCGAGGCTGAGACAGAGGAGGAGCAGCTTTGTGATTGAGAGGAGACTATGTACAAGGATTTAGGTGACTTGGAGGGTGCCATGTTTGAGACCGCTAGGCAGGCATCGCTGCAGGACATTTCTATGGTAGGTTCTAGTAGAGCCAAGGATGATGAGATATCGAGCACTGATGCACTGATACCGAGCACTTTTTACCTCCTTCTCTGTTACTTTGTTGACTGTTTCATTTTTTATTTGCATTTGAGGACAACTGCTTTTTTTTTTGGCGGGGTGAGGTATTTCCATACCTACCTCTATTGGGTTATTTTTCTGAATAGTGGTTTGTTTTTGGGTTTGGTTTTGTTAATGTTGGAGCTTATTGGTGTTGACATATATATATCTTGGTTGTTGATACGGTGGTACATTATTTTTAATGTGAAAATGGTTTTGAACCGATTTTAAAATTTTTGCCACCTCTTTTGTGTGTGATTGTGGCTATTCTCTTAAAAATTTGAGTGTCGATTGTGGTCAATACCGATGACTTTAATAGTGCTCTTAATTAAATGATATGAATATGAGGCTACGATGAGGCAAACTAAGTTATACAGGAAATTGTGAAATTTTAGCACTCATTGTGACTATCCCATTGTCGATTAAGTTTCTTGTGATGAACATTGCACGCTAGCTAGAAAGTGTGGAGTCTTGTTTGATAATTGTATCGAATACCTTGTGTGGTGAGGTTGTCTTGAACATTGTTCTTGATGACACCTAGAATTTGCCCCGTTAGTCCGATTGATTGAGTGAAGAAAGCAATGTAAATGATGTTAGGCCAAAGTTTTGAAGAGTGACCCAATTTGACAACATATCTTTTTGTGGCCAACCCTTGTGAGAAGTGTAAACCTTGTTTGGCACCGTTTGAACCTATCCTTTTCTTTGGAATAAACTTGAACAACTTTGACCTCGTTATCCCATCATCCATAACCTTCATGAAATATTGGGTTGTTTGAATAGCCAACTTAGGCCAAAAGCCTAAGTTGGGGGGTGTGGTGAAAACGGAGGAAAGTCAAGAAGTGTAAAAAATTCCCCCGTGATGGAGTGTTTTGAAAAAAATGGAACCTCTCCATAGAAAAAAAAGGGAGAAAAGAAGAAAGAAAAAGAATAGAAAAAGAGTGAATATATAAAAAAAGAATAAAAAATAAGTGTTGTAAAATAAAGTGTGTGAAAAAAGTCAAAAGAATGGGGTATCCGGTGAGTCATGTAAAGTTTAATAATGGGGTAGATTATGAACATATTTGAACGTGAAAGAGAAGGAGAAAGAGTGATTTTCAGGCCATACTTCATGAAGGAAGACGCCACTAAGCCAAAACGACAATACCTTTACACTCAGTCCCACTACAAACCTTAAAAAGACCTTTGTGATCTTGAGTGAGCTGGAATGAATGTTGATTAGAAAATAAGGGCAAGCCTATGGGTGGAGTCATGCATGTGTTCATCTTTGTGAGTGTGAGAGTTGTATGTGATTTCGGGATCTTAAATTGTTGAGAAATTTTGTGAGTATGGAATCATCTTTGTTGTGAGGGCATTTGGATACTTTTGTTGAGCTTGAACTTGCATTTGAAACTAGCATTGTGAGCTTGAGTACACTTGATAATGGTGAGTCACAATTTGAATCTCTGAGTGCACAATTGAGCATTGTATTTGTAGTTTGAACCTTGTGTGTGCATTTGTGTTGAGTCTTACGCAGCACTGTTTGTAGACATCCTTGTTGAACTGATTGATCTTGAGTTTTACTTGAGGACAAGCAAAAGTTTAAGTTTGGGGTGTTGATGAGTCCGAGATTTCAACTCATTTAGGGCTTTGTTTCTTAGTTTAAGTGTCCTCAAATGCCTAATTTATGCTCTAAACTGATGTTAAAGTGTTTATTTGCAGCAATGAAGACTAAGGAGCAAGCCAAGGACATTACCAGGCAAAAAGGAGCTAAGATGAAGAAGTTGAAGAAAGGCAATCCTGGTAATCGCCAAAACCACTCGGCGCACCGCCGAGTGGCTCTTTAGCTCGCCTAAAGTCAAAGAACCTTGAGGACTAATGGAAAATGTAAACCGGTGATGGATTGAAGCGAAGGGAGGATTGCTGACCTAGTTGGCGAGGCGCGACATACTCGCTTAATGGTCCCGAAGGCCAAAATCTGGAAACTATAAACTGAAATTTAAAAAGAAGGGTCCAGAGTTCTGAATCCCCAAGTTTGAGAGTTCGAGTTTTCTCAGAGTTTATGAGTTTCCATTGTAGACTTTGAAGATTTTGAAGCTTAAATTTGAGGATTTGCAATTGGGTTTTTGATCTAATTCAATTTGGAGCATTGTAGAGACTTTGAAACTTTTACCCAGCTCATGGCTAATAAGGTTGGTAATTGTTTCTCTCTTTTTATGATGTGTAGCTAAAATCCCAGTTCTTGGGGTATGATCATGTGAATACTGGCTTAATTAGCTTATGGGTATTGTTATTTACTGATTTAAATGCTTAAATGAAATGGGTTTAATCGTTAGCTCTGTATGAATTTATGAAATGTAGTTGCAAATGCAATTCTAACTTAGAGTTCTGGGCTTGCTTGAGAAAGAGGTTTCGGAACCAAGATTTTTGATTAATGATTGTAGCTATTGGGGTGATGTGGGTTCAGCTCGAGAGAGTGAATTCTAAACTCAATTCTACCTATCTAGCTCGAGAGAGTAGATAATTTAAGGTTTTGGGTTGTTTGTATTGTTAAGATTGCCTAGGATCGAGGGAACTCACTTGAATCGTAGTACTTGTTCGAGAGAATGCTATTGCATATATAGTCTAGCCTACCGACTGAGTTTTAGCAAACGTTAGTAAATTCCAATTACCCATATAGAGAAATTAGCCTATAATCGATCATATCCTGAGAATTCCTCTCTATCTTGTTGATTCCCATGTTTTCGTATTTTTTTTAGTTACTAATTAACAAACAAATCCCCCCCCCCTCTGACATTTGTTGTCACCCCTTTCAATATAGTTATATGATTTCGATAATTTCTATTCCTACCACCAATTAGATCTTATTTGTAACTTCGTAACTGAATTCGAACTTGTACCACTCCTTGTGGGTTCGACCCCAACTCTTCGTTGGGTTTTATACTAGATTACGATCGCCTGTACCTAGTATTGGATGAGGTGTAGTTAAGCGTTTATCACAACTCCATGAATGAAATAAATCCATGGATGAAAAATATCGTATCTCAAAGCCAAATGCTTATCTTCAATGGAGGGTTTGAGACTTGAATGGAAACCATATGTTGAATCCTTCTTCTTCTCAAAGTTTCTAGAGAGAGAATTATTTGAGAGTTCTTCTTTTTGCTGAATTTGGAGAGAATTATATCTATTGGGAAATTTGGGGGTTAAAATACATATATAGGGGTCTTAATGAAGAGTAAAACGATGTAGTATAGGAATAAAATAATTAGGAAAAGACCCAAGTACACCTGAACTTAACTGCCAGCCCTCTACTAACAGCCACGACCGACGATCCGTGGTCAAGACGACGGGACGCCCTGCACGACCGTCGTTCGTGGTCAGAACCCTCTTTTTGGGCCAGTGAACCACATACTCCCAACCACGGACCGTGGTCTGACCAACTGTCCGTTGGCCAGGCCATGGTTCTGAACCTCTGAGGAAGGTAAGGGTGACCAGTCCAAGAACCATACCCACGGGCCGTGGTTGGCCTCCGTGGCTGGCACTTGTAACTTCCTGAATTTTGCCTTATTTCCATTTTTTGAATCCGGAGTATTACAATATCTCCCCCTTGGGATCATTCATCCTTGAATGAGATTCAAGCTAGTACGGAAAGAGTAGGAGAGGAACTAATAACCCAACGTACAATGCAATGCACATAACCAAGGTAGAACTATCGACTCCAAGCTAAGATATTATCAAAACATCGTAAGAGGGTTGAAACTAACTATAACAGCCCATCATGAATGCAATGCACAAATTCGAGGAGGAAACATCAACCCCAAGTTAACAACCAAGGAGGAAACATCAATTCCAAGCTAAAGTCAACCTCATAACATCATATCAAGTAATCTACATGCAATTCATACTCATATGCACATAAACATATAAGAGTCAATTAAACAAACTCATTTTCTCAAAACTTGACCTTTTCATAAAGCATGCATAATAAAGAAATCATGGAAACATATAAGACACATGACACCAAAACAAAGAACAAACCATGAGGAACTCATTCCCTCAAGCTAGAGTAGGAGTAGAAGGAAAGAGATGAGGATATCGGGACATCATATCGGCCTCTGCCTCCCATGTAGAACCCTCAACTAACTGATTCCTCCACAACACTTTCACGGAAGCTACTTATTTATTTCTCAACTTCTTGACTTGCCGGTCTAAAATCTCAATCGGAACTTCCTCATAAGAAAGATTTTAATCAACTCCCAAACCTTCTAAGGAAACTATAGATGTCGGATCTCCATCACACTTCTTCATCATAGAGACATGGAAAACCGGATGCACCGATGCCAACTCATTTCGAAAACATAGCTCAAGCAACCTTACCTACACATCTCAAATTCTGATATGGGCCTACATAACTGGGACTAATCTTACCTTTCTTACCAAACCTCATTACATCCTTCATGGGTGAAATTTTCAAGTAAACCCAATTATGAACATCAAAATCAAGATCTCTTCTTCTTACATCGACATATGACTTTCGCCGAGTTTGAGTCATTTTCAACCTTTCTCTAATAAGTTGAACTTTCTCTATTGCCTCATGTACCAACTCGGGACCTATTAGGGAAACATCACACACCTCAAACAAACTTATAGGAGATCTACACGTCCTGCCATAAAGAGCTTCAAATGGAGCCATACCAATACTAGAGTGATAGCTATTGTTATATGAAATCTCAATAAATGGCAAATGGCCATCCCAATTACCCTTACAGTCAATCACACAAGCTCTCAACTTATGTTTGGATAGTATGCTCCGCTTGGCAATCGGTTTGGGGATGAAAGGTCGTACTGAGCTTAACCCGAGTACCAAGAACCTTTTGGAAAGACTTCCAAAACTGTGAAGTGAATTGGGTAGCACGATCGTAAATGATGGACAAAGGCACTCCATTCAACTTTACTATTTCTCTCAAGTACTACTTGGCATAGTCCTCCGCCTAATAGGAAACCTTGACGGGAAGAAAATGAGTCGATTTCATCATCCGATCTACTATAACCCAAATCGAGTCATGTTGTCGCCAGGTGCGAGGCAAGCCAACAATAAAGTCCATATTTATATCTTCCCACTCCCAAGTAGGAATACTAATGTCTTGGGATAAACCTCCCGATTTCTAATGCTCAACTTTCACATGCTGACAATTAGGGCACTTAATCACAAATTCTGCAATATCCTTTTTCATCCCATTCCACCAATAGACCTCCCGTAAATCACGGTATATCTTGGTAGTTCTCGGGTGAATGGAATACCACGAAGTATGGGCTTCTAACAAGATATGTTCCCTTAAGTCATCAATATTCGGAACACACAAACGACCTTGATATCTAAGTACACCATCTCCCCCTTAGGAGAAAGCCTTAACTGATTTCTTAAGCACCGCTTCTTTTAAGTCGACCAAAATTGGATCAAGAACTTTCTTGGCTTTCACATCCGCCACTATAGACGATTGTGATCCATTGTGGACTATAACACCACCCTTGGTAGAATCCACTAACTGAATACCCAATCGGGCCAATCTACGAACATCTCAAACTAATACTTTCTTTTCTTCTTCAATATGAGCAATACTTCCCATAGACAACTGACTAAGAGCATCCACTACCACATTTGCTTTTCCAGGGTGATAGAGAACACTCATGTTATAATCTTTCAATAACCCAAGACACCTTCTTTGGCGAATATTTAGATCTTTCTGATTAAACACATATTGCAAACTCTTGTGGTCGGTAAACATATCTACATGTACACCATACAAATAATGCCTCCAAGTTTGTAAGTCAAAAACAACCGCCTCTAGTTCGAGGTCATGGGTAGGATAATTCTTTTCTTGTATCTTAAGTTGTCTTGAGGCATAGGCAACCACTTTCCCATTTTACATAAGTACACACCCTAACCTAATTCGTGAGGCATCACAATAAACCACAAAACCATATATCCCTTCCGGTAAAGTCAACATCGGAGCGAAAGTAAGTCTATCCTTCAATTATTGAAAACTCTTGTCACATGATTCAGACCATATGAACTTAGCCTTCTTTGGAGTCAAAGCCGTAAAAGGAGAGGCGATTGAAGAGAATCTCTCAACAAACCTTCTATAGTAACCGGCTAAACCCAAGAAACTTCTAATATTCGAAGGAGTTAGAGGTCTAGGTAAACTCTTGAACGCATTCGTCTTCTTATAATCTACCTCAATACCCTTAATGAGTCCGAGATTTTGACTCATCTAGGGTATTATTTTGATAGTATAAGTGTCCTCAAAGGCCCTAATTGTGCTCTAAACTGATGTTAAAGTGGTGATTTGCAACTATGAAGGCTAAGGAGCAAGGCAAGGACACTTCCAGGTAAAAAGGAACAAACAAACTGAAGAAGTGAAGAAAAGTGATCCTGGTGATCGCCAAGACCACTTGGCGAACTGCCGAGTGGCTCTTTCGCCCACCCAAAGTTACAGTACGCCACTCCTGAGATGATAGAAATTGGGCGAGGAACATTCCCTATCGGCGAAGAGGAGCTAGTCTGCTGATATTTACAGGACCATTAGTGAGGATGAAAGCAGAATGGCGATCCAAAGGAGCAAACGGTGCACCGCGAAACTAATCAGCGAACTCAATATAGACCGCCTAAAGTGACAGTGTGCAATGGATGAAAACTCACACTAAGGAGGTGATGGGTAGGAGCGATTGGCGACTCACCGACCTGTCGGTGAAGCGCGACTTACCTTGCCGAATTACTCCAAAGGACAAATTTAAAAAGAGTATAAATTGATTTTTTGAGAGGAGAGAACGGATTCAAACATTGTGAAAACTCAGACTTAGAATGAAAACACTGTTCTTGTTGGTTTTTGAAGCAATTTTCAAGTAGATTTCGAGTTGGGCTTTGTAATTAAAGCTAAATTGATTCATTTTTAGGGTTTGGAAATCAATACCCATCTATGGAGACCGTAATTAATTGGGGGTTTGACTATGTGATTAATTGCTTGATTGAGCTGATGGGTGTTAGAAATTATTGCTCGTATTACTACCCTGAAGTTGGTATAATTTATTGTTGTTGTTAGATTGATGTGTTTGAATGTTTATTTCAATGTTGCTTAGTGTTTTATGCTTGCTTGAGAGAGAGGTATAAAACTAAGGCTATATATTAGCATTCGTAGTTATTGGGTTGTTGTGGGTTAAGATCGAGAGAGTGAATCCTAAGCTCCATTCTACCTATCTAGCTCGAGAGAGTAGATGAAGTAAGGTTGTGGGCTGGTTTTGGAATTTAGCTTGTTGAGGTTCGAGAGAACTCACCTGAAGCGGGATAGTTGTTCGAGAGAAAGCTATCGCATCGAAAGTCCAACCTACTTATGAAAATTTAGTAACCTTCAATAATTAGCTAGCACCCATTTAGCAAAAATTGGCAGTTGGTCGGTCATTCCCCCAAGCATCTCTTAATCATTTGATTTCCCTTGTCGTTTGTTATTTTTGTGATTGCTGATTGATACCGAATTCCCCCACCTGAGATTTATGTCACTCTATCGATTTATTTAAGTAATTCCATTAATTTGTATTCCTACAACCAATTGAATTGCATTTACTACTTCAACATTGAATTCAAACTTGTACCGCTCCCTGTGGGTTCGACCCTAACGCACTTGTTGGGTTTTACTAGAATACGACCGTCTTCACCTAGTATCGGATGAGGTGTATTTGAGCGTTAATCAAAATGGCGCCGCTGCCGGGGAGTGGTGTTTATAATTCTCTTATTGAAGTTTGAATTGTGATCTCTTTGTGTTGTAGTTGAATCGACTTATCTTTTTGTTGTGAGCTGCTTGTGATCAGGTGACAATATGAATGCAAATGAAAGCACCGTGAACCAACTTGGTCACCAAGATAATGGTGGTGATTCCTTTCACGCAACTGAGGCTCTATTGTAGGGGCGTAGGTGCTATTCGCCTACCTCCGATTGTGGATCTTGCTGCATTCCTTGTGACAAAAACAATGCTACAACTCTTGCAAGCTAAAGGCATATTTAGGGGGTTGGATCATGAGAATCCCCATAAGTATATTTGGAACTTTATGTAGATATGTAGTCCATTTTCACTCAAGGATATGTCACAAGAATCAATTCGGCTCCGGCTATTCCCTTTCTCTTTAATGGAGGAAGCAACCAAGTGGTTAGCAGGGCCCCCGAAGGACTCCATTTCATCATGGGAGGAGCTTACCGAGGCATTCTACATAAGGTTTTTCCCACCCTCAAAGATGGTGAAGTTTCATGACAATATGCAAAACTTCAAGCGAGTGGAAGGGGAACCGATTTATCAGACTTGGCTGAGATTTTGAAAGTTACTATTGCAATGTCCTACTCATGGGCTTTCAGGTGATGTGATACTTCAATATTTTTACCGAAGTTTAAACTCAGTGAACAAAGGGGTTGCTAACCAGCTGTCTCGGGGGGTGATAATGTTACAACTATTTGAAGTAGCCTCATCACTTCTAGATGAAATGACCAAGATCAACCAAGCGTGGTACAGTTGTGAGGACCAAGTATCCACCTTTAATTTTAGGATGACAAAGGAGAAACTTGACAAGGAGAAAGAGAGGGATGAGAATATTAGCAAAATGATTTCCCAAATGGATTCTTTACAAAAGCAAGTGTTAGAAAAGGTTGATGAACCCAAAGAAGTCAGAAGAGTGTTTATAGTTGAGGAGGGTTCTCACCCGTGCTACTTAAAGTCGGGTGGGAATCAAGGTTGAAACTCGGATAAGGAAGAAGAGCGGAGACAATACTATCAAGAATGGACTGAACAAAATGACCCTTGGAGGAGAGAATAGAGTCATGAAGAGGTCCACACGCAATCAAGTGACAGCCCAAGATCAAAGGGTAGTTCAGGTAGCCTACTAGTGGATGATTTGTTGTCACTTATCCTAGATAAGGTTGAAGGATCTGATGACATTCTTAAGGAGATTAAAGCTGATTTCTCATCGTTGAATAATAGAGTGAAATCTTACGCACATGCAATCAAGCTACTTGAGGGTCACCTGAGTCAACTTTCAGCACAACTAGAACCCGTGGCAGTTGAAAGGGGTGAAGCTGAATGTGCAACAACTTTGAGGGCTGACTATGACAAAAACTTGGAGTTTGTGACTCGAAGTTGAAAGATAGTGGTTGGTAATGTGAAAGGTAATAACGGGATAAACGCTCATGAAGAATAGAAAGATATCGATGAGGAAGAGGGGCTTGTTCAAGCACCGGAAAGTGATATGATCAAAGAGAAGGAGGAAAGTCCTAAGCAAAGCCCCGCCGACAAGTTGCAAAAAGATAAAGAAAAGGGTACCCCAACTCCAAAGATAGTGTAACCTCCTCCCAAAATAGCTCCCCCCATTTCCTCAACGTCTCAAAAATAAAAATGAGGATGAAAAGTTCAAGAAATTCCTATCCGTGTTAAAACACTTTCTATTAATTGTCACGACCCAGGGGTACACCCTAGATGTAACATGGCGTACAAGACCCCGAGGACGTCAAACAAGCCACTTAGCATATCATAACATAAAGCAATAGAAATGATGCGTAAATTTAAAACATTTTCCATACAATCGAAGTCGTTATAAAAACAAGCGGAAGTCTAAAACACTTTTTCTCAAACCATCTAAAAGCATAACTGTCTTTGGGACGCAACTCATACAAAAGTCTAAAACATAAAAAGAAAGACGTAAAGGAAATGGTGGCTAATCCTCGAATACTATGAGGACTCACCAATCTTCAACTCCTTGTTCTACTAGGAACCTAGCCACGGGGATGAAACTCAATATCGCTGGACACTACATTGGATAAGAATGTAGGCAAGAGTATGTGTTAGTACAAAACTTACTAAATATGATAGCTAGCATAACACCATAAGAGCATAACAACATATTAGACAGCATAATCTCTAACATAGACATAATATAAGCATTAGTAAATCCTTAGATCTTCATAACATAAGAGAACTACTTCTTAAGTAACCTCAAAGCATACTTGTGCAATGCATGGATAAGACCCCATAATCTCACCCATACTAAGTACCACTTTTAGGCCATCATAATTATACTCACCATCTTTTGATCACATCCTTAGCTTTATTCTCATAGAAAAGGGAACCTTCCCCTTTAGTCAAACATATCAAGGAAGGCAACTATAGCAACAATCCAAGATAAGCATAAAACATATAAGAGAAACACTTCATAAGTAGCTTCAAGTCATACTCGTGCAATGCATGGATAACACCCCATAATCTCATCCATACTAAGTATCCCATTTGGCCATCATACATACTTATCATAAACATACTTCTTGCTTGGGGACTAGTCCCTCTTTACCTATTGCCACTATTCATCAAAGGTACTTCTCTACTTAGTACAAGGCAAGTCATCACACATGAATGATTACAATTTAACAAATCAAAGCTACCAAGGAATAGAACCATACTAGGCTAGACCAAGCTACCATGGAAAACATACTATCATGCAAGTCCAAGCTATTCAAGGAAGGATACTACTGTTCCATCCTAGCCACCAATGAAATGGTTTGGCCTAACCAAGTCATGCTACCATGCAAGCATTCTATGATACTAGTTCAAGCTAACCTTAGGAAGGGCATGATTTCTCAATCCAAGGCTACCATGAGATCTTCTACTCTAGCTACCATGAAATGGTGTTGTCTTACCAAGTCAAGCTATTCATGAAGGGATACTATGTCACTACTTCAGGCTACCTTAATTAACATACTACTTTGATTCATTTTAGATGAGAAACCTTTCCACCTATAATCATATTATGTGAGAAGACCTTTCACATTCATATTATCATGCATTCATACTTTTATTAGGTAGATCATGTGGGTAAAGTCCTTCCACAACAATTCTATCTATTAGTCCACCAATTTCATGCAAGCTAATTCATCATATTAGTCTTCCTCTAAAAGCCATAACATACATCATTCATCATAGTACCTTTACTCTCAATGCCCTATATATCAACATTCATGATACAAGACCTACTCTCAAGGCAATACTTCTTACAATCATCATACATACCTAGATCACAAGACATTCTAGTCACATGCTTCATTCTTAAGTGATTCTAATCATATCTCATCATAAAGGCTTGAAGCCAACATTTTCATCATGATTCAACGTGTATACTTTTGATCTAATTCAATTCATGTCTATATACTTCTACTCTCAAGCAATTACTACACATATCATCAAACCTACAAGATTATCTCTAACTCCTCAATTTCTCCTTTTTAAGGTATAAACCCATATTACTTCAATATTATCAATTAGACTAGGGTTAGGCATAGAAAACATGTAATTTCATCAGAATAACATGATTCACTACTAATTCAATCATAAAAAAGTAATATCCACTCAATTGGATCAACATACAACATAACCCACAATATTGAAAAAACTCTAACTTGAATTGGGGAAATTCTTCATCAAATTGGGGAATTCTAGGGGACTCCATGGATGGAAGAATCCACGGATGAATAATCTATCATACCTTGATTACACTGCCTAACAATATTGAAATAATGGAGACTTGACCTAGCTTGAACCCTCTTCTTCTTCTTCTTCACTTTCTAGAGAGAGGATGTTTGATAGGGAATTGGGTTCTTTTTTGTGACTTGAAATAATGACTAGGATCAATGATTTTAGGGGTCTTAAGTCTTTATATAGGTGGTCTAAATGAGGTTAAAATGACACCACTTAATCCCACTTAAAACTGGAAAACCCCAAAGTGCCCCTAACTAATTTCTAAAAATTGTCTCCAGGCCACGACTCACGGAACCACGTCCACGGGCCGTGGATGGACCCACGTGGTGTGCCGGTGAACCGTGGTTGGCTTACTGGAGGCCTGTTTTGGAGACCCTGACCCACGACCCCTCAACCCCTACGGGGCGCGGGTATAGTCATGCGTCACTATTTTTGGGGAAGATTCTACGGTCCTCTTCAAGGGCCCTTGGTTGGTCCTTGAGGGGTTTTACCTTGACGTTCTAACCCAATACCCTTCATTTTAAGTACGGGGAGTTATTTATGACTCCAACCCTCACGTCAAGCTCTAGTTTAGCTTACTAGTTTTCGGGGTGTTACAATCTTCCGTTAGGGGAAGCTTTATTGGAGATGTCGGGATATGCTATATTCATGAAGGAGCTGGTCACTAAGAAGAGAAGCATGGACTTCGAAACAATTGAAGTCTCTCAGAATTGTAGTGCCATTATGACTAGCGAGATAATTCTAAAGAAAGAGGATTTGGGCGCATTCACCATCCCAAGCACCATTGGTATGCTTCGATTTGCTAAAGCTTTATGTGATTTGGGGGCAAGTATCAATTTGAGGCCCTATGTAATCTTTAAACAACTTGGGCTGGGCAAACCAAAATCCACCACAATGCTTCTTATGGCGGACCGATCAATCAAACACCCCGTTGGAATACTCTATGACATATTGTTAAAGGTGGATCGATTAATATTTCCGGCTACTTTTGTTATTCTTGATTTTGAGATTGATGTTAAAGTTCATATTATTTTTGGTAGACCATTTTTAGCTAACGGAAGGGCCCTAGTGGATGTTGAAACTGGGGAGTTGAAGTTCCGGGTAAATGAAGATGAGGTCACCTTTAATGTATGCAAATCAACGAAGTAACCTAGTGATATTCATGTTGTATCAACGATCGATGTGATTGATGTAGCGATGGCTAATGTGAGCGAGATGATGTGTATGAGTGAACCTCTTGAGGCTGTGCTTTCGAATTATGATGAAACCAAAGTCCAGGGGTATGATGAAATTGTAGCTACTCTATCAGGGTTTGGTGAATACTGAAGGAACCCATTAAAGATAGACATTGATCTAAATAATCGAGAGAGTGCTCCCGCTAAACTATCCACGGAGGAACCGCCAAAACATGAGTTGAAAGTTCTCCCCACCCATCTTCGGTATGCATTCTTGGGGGCAAATAATACCTTTCTGGTTATCATTGCAACTGACTTGCTTGAATGGCAAGTGAAAGTGCTTCTTGAGGTGTTGAAAAGGTACATCAAGGCAATAGGATGGACTATCGCTGATATTATAGGTATTCCACCAGGAATTTGCACACACAAAATTCAATTGGATAGCGAGTGCAAACCAAGTGTTGAGCATCATTGAAGATTGAACCCACCTATGCAAGAGGTGGTGAAGAAACAGATCATTAAATGGCTAGACGCAGGTGTAGTGTATCCTATTACGGATAGCAAATGGGTGAGCCCAGTACAATGCGTACCTAAAAAAAGGGCAACACGGTGGTCCCAAATGAGAAACGAGAACTTGTCCCCATGAGGCTGGTCACCGGGTGGAGAGTATGCATGGATTATCGGAAGCTAAACTCTTGGACTGAGAAAGATCATTTTCAAATGCCGTTTATGGATCAAATCCTTGATATATTTGTCAGGTGTGGATAGTACTATTTTTTGGATGGCTACTCCGGGTACAACCAAATCTCTATCGCACCGAAAGATCAAGAGAAAACCACTTCCACATGTCCCTAGGGGACTTTCGCCTTCAAGAGGTTGTTGTTTGGATTATGCAATTCCCCAGTGACATTTCGATGATGCATGCTTTCGATTTTTGCTGATATGGTGGAAGAGTCAATAGAAGTATTCATGGATGACTTTTGAGTTGTCGGTGATAAATTTGAGACATGTTTGGCTCATCTTGGGAAAGTCCTTAAAAGGTGTGTAGAAACCAACTTGGTCCTTAATTGGGAAAAATATCAATTCATTCTCAAAGACGGCATAGTCCTAGGTCACAAACTGTCACAGAAGGGACTAGAGGTCGACAAAGCAAAGATTGAGGTTACTGAGAAGTTACCACCGACTATATCTATTAAAGGTATTCAGAGCTTTTTGGGGCATGCAGGGTTTTATAGGAGATTTATTAAGGATTTTTCAAAAATTGCACACCCATTGTGTAAGCTATTGGAAAAAGAGGCGAAATTTCTTTTTGATGGTGCTTGCTCAAAAGCTTGCGAGTGTTTCAAGGAAAAGCTAATCTCTACCCCAGTGATCATTAGCCCGGACTGGTCTGAACCATTTGAGGTGATGTGTGATGAAACTGGTACTGCTCTAGGGGTCGTGTTAGGGCAAAAGAGCAACAAGCTCTTTCACCGAATTTATTACGCCAGCAAGACGCTAAATGGAGCACAACATAACTACACTATTACTAAACAAGAGATATTAGTGGTAGTTTATGCATTTGAGAAGTTCAGGGCATACTTGTTAGGCACTAAAGTGATAGTTCATACTGATCATGAGGCATTACGTTATTTAATGGCAAAGAAGGATGCTAATCCGAGGTTGATTAGGTGGGTCTTGCTGTTACAAGAGTTTTATTTTAAAGTGAAGGACCGAAAGGGGTGTGAAAATCAAGTGGCGGATCATTTGTCGCGGTTAGAATCCAATATGATAGACTGTAAAGAAAGGGATATTGTGGCTGAATTCCCTGATGAAACAGTGATGAGGCTAACCTAAAGTAACATCCCTTGGTATGCTGATCTCGCTAACCATGTGGTATATGGAATT
Source organism: Solanum etuberosum (assembly GCA_029582245.1). NCBI lineage: Eukaryota > Viridiplantae > Streptophyta > Magnoliopsida > Solanales > Solanaceae > Solanum > Solanum etuberosum. The sequence continues at coordinate 58,795 of JAJONR010001057.1, read as the reverse complement.
ATACCGGAGGAGTTGAACTCCTAACAGTGGAAGAGGTTCTTCTATGAGGTAAAGAAATACTTCTGGGATGAACCATATATGTTTTGAGAATGTGCAAACCATATCATCCGTAGATGCGTACCGGAAGAAGAAGTCAATGTCATCCTTAATGTGTGCCACACATCACCTGCCTGTGGACATCATGGTGGGGTGCGGACAACAACAAAAGTGCTTCAAAGTGGTTACTATTGGCCGTCTCTATACCTGGATGTGCATGACTTTGTAAAACAATGCATCCCATATCAAAAGCAAGGTGGGGTATCAAGAAAGCATGAATAACCTCTAAATGCTATCTTAGAAGTTGAGTTGATTGATGTGTGGGGTATAGATTTCATGGGGCTATTTGTGAGTTCTTTCAGCAACAAATATATTTTGGTAGCAGTGGATTACGTGTCCAAATGGGTCAAAGTTGTACCCTTACCCAACAATGATGGCAAGAGTGTGGTGCGATTATTAAAGCGATATATTTTTGCACGATTCGGCACCCCTCGAGCTATCATCAGTGATGAGGGATCTCACTGTTGCAACTGGATATTTGCCTCGTTGTTAAGAAAATATGGGTTAAAGTATAAAGTTGCAACACCATACCATCTTCAAATAAGAAGTCAAGTGGAAGTTTCTAACTGGGAAATTAAAAGCATTTATGCAAAAATGGTGAATGCAAATCGGACTGATTGGTCTCGCAAATTAAATGATGCTCTGTTGGCGTATCGAACTACGTTCAAAACACAAATTGGTATGTCACCATATCTGCTAGTGTTCGACAAGTCTTGTCATCTACCAATTGAGCCTGAGCATAAAGCTTGATGGACGTTAAAGACGCTAAACCTGAATTGGAAAAAGGCCGCAAAAGGGAGAGTGAACCAACTCAATGAATTAGAGGAATTTCGATTGAGAGCATGTGAAAGTTCAGCCCTTTATTAGGAGAAGATGAAGAGGTGGAAAGACGCTAAAATCCTTCAATGTGACTTTCAAGTCAGTGACTTTGTGTTGCTCTTCAATTCCGATTGAGACTCTTTCCTGGTAAACTTAAGTCAAAGATGCCAGGTCCATTTAAGAAAACCGGAGTGTTTACAAATAGGGTAATTGAAATTGAAGGAAAAGAGGGCCCAACTTTCAAGGTGAATGGGCAGCGCCTTAAGCTGTACTTTGGTTAATGTCATGAGATTTCGGTGATCAAAGTGGTGTATTCGGAAGATGTTTGAAAACATTTCCATGTCGTGCCATGAAGTTAAATAAGGCGCTTCTTAGGAGGTAACCCATGCATTAGTGGTTTTGAATAATGTATGTTGAATGTGCAGGTATGGGTGATTTTGTGATGCCAGAAAAATTTTGGTGAGCCGCTAAATGGATTCGGCGGTCGCAACTTTGCTCCCTTTCTTGGCATCAAGAGTGAGTTGTGACTCTTGAATATTTGGCGATGTGTCCAAGCCACTCGGCGATGTGTTGATGTTGTTCGGCGAGCCCAACTTTCACCACCCTTTGCATCATCCTGAAGGGCCGGTGTTCTTGAAATTTCAGCGATGATCTATGCACATTGGGCGATGCACCGATTCTCTTCGGTGCACCCGATCTGGATCACCTTTTTGTCTCAATTGGAGTGGTATCGTTATGGATATTTGGGCAGACTGCAATCACTTAGGCGGTTCGCTGAAGTGTTCGGTAAACTCTCCTCTCCTTCGCCGAACTAGCCAATAGTGAAGAGTCATCCTTACCTTATTCTTGTCATTTAGTGTTATTATTTCTCTATTTTATTTGGTGCTCGTTCATTATTACATTGAGGGGAATGTTGGATGCTTTTGGTGGGGTGGGGACTTGGTAGGAAGGTCACCTCTAGATGTGTTTGAATGAAACTTTTCTCTTGCTTCTTCGACATTCGGTTGTGTCAATACCGATGAATTGAATAGTGCTCTTAATTGAACGACATGAATGTGCGGCTACGATGAGGCAAACTAAGTTACATAGACAATATGTGAACTTTTAGCCTCTCGTTGTGACTAGCTGATTGTCGATTAAGTCTCTTGTGATGAACATTGCACGCTAGCTAGAAAGTGTGGAGTCTTGTTTGTTAATTATATCAATGCGTTGTGTGGTAAGGTCGTATTGAACATTGTGCTTGATAACACCTAGAATTTGCCCCATTGGTCCGGTTGATTGAGTGATGCAAGCAATAGACATGATCTTAGGCAAATTTTTTGAATAGTGAGCCAATTTGACAACATACCTCTTTGTGGCCAACCATGTGAGAAGTGTGAACCTTGCTTGGCCCCTTTTGAGCCTATCCTTTTCTTGGAAAAAACGTAAATAATTGTGAACTATTTTTACCCCTTCACCCATAACTTTGATGAAGTATGGTTTGTTTCAATAGCCAACTTAGGGAGAAAGCCTAAGTTGGGGGTGTGGTGAAAATGTTCATACGGAAGATATTCTCTCACGCATTGTGAATAAGGTAGAGGGATTGGACAAAGTCTTGAATAAAATGAAAGAAGACGTCTCTACACAGAACCAGTCGGTCACCTCACATTCAGTGTCAATCAAGTAATTGGAGAGACAAATGGGTCAAATCTCGACTGATTTGAGTCCAAGGCCAAAAGGAGGGTTGCCTAGTGACACAATGGAAAATCCAAAAAATGAAGTTTGAGTTGGTATCTCTATCCTGCCACAACGTTAAATAAGATGCTTCTTGAGAGGCAACCCAAGTCTTTGATGTTTTAAATTTTGTTTTTGAATAACGGGTGTTAATTTTACAGGTTGGAAAGTGAAAAGTGTTGGAAAATGGGTAATTAGACGAGCCAAAAGTCCATTCGACGACTCGCCAAAGAGGGCGGCGAGCCCGACTTGGACCGCTGTTGGAACCATCCAGCTTGATGGGGAATTCTGTAAAACTCGGCGAGCAAACAGCACAGTCGGCGACTCACCGAAGAGGTCGGTGAGCCTGACTTTTCCCGCCGTTTGAACCCATAAAGGGCTGGGGATTCTGTAAAACTCGGCGAGCCAAAGCATTACTCGGCGCATCACCGAGTGAGTCGGAGGGCACGACTTACTCCGCTGACTGGCGCGCGAACTGAAAGGTTTTAAAGGGCCAAACGGTTTTCAATTCAAAAATCCTACATTTTCTCTCATTTTCAACTCTCGTACTCACTCCGATATTATATTTGTCATATTTTCGCATTTTTACTTTCGTTTTATTGGGATCTTTGCTCGGGATTGTGGAATTTCTTTGCACCCTATCATTTCAAAGTCTTTTTCGGCATAAAGGTTGGTTTTCCAAACCCCAAACTCTATATGTGGTTGAACTCAAATGTAATCGGTAATTAATCGGCCTTTAATCATAATTCATCTGTCTTTGCGTGTTGAAATCGAGTCGAAATTGTTGGGTTGTGCTAAATTTTTGTTGGGTCTTGAGGGGTGGAGTCTGAGTAACCCCAGATTATGCCAAATGTCATAGTTTTATCGATGATAGAGCGGTTGACGTTATTCTTAAGGGCAAAAGACATCAAATGGCCAATTTTGGCCAAATTGGGGGAAGTTTGAGTACCCCGAAGGCATGGGTAGTATGGGTCTTTCTTTAATTTCATAGTGTAAGTGTTTAATTTTGATTTCATGTGCTGCGGGTTTAATTTTGAAGAATGGGGTGAGAAACTGGCACGTTGGGCCGTTTATCGAGCTGAGTCGAGCTCGCCAAATGGTTCGGCAGTTCGCCTAAGTCCCCCTAGATCGCCTTTAATTTCCCTAAATTGTTGAGTTTGATTCTGTAACTTTCGCCGATACACCAGAGCTCGCCGAGTTCACTCGGCGACTCATCGAAAGTACTTCTTGTCGCCCTTTCCCCCCTTATTGATAAAATACAATGTAACTTTCGGCGAGCTACTTTTAATTTGCCGATTGGTGTCGGTGATCTGCCAAAATGCCCTGAACATCATCGACCAGCTTTGAATATTTGAAATTTTTGTTCTGGCACTTTCGGCGAGCCCGACTTGGCTCTCCAAAGTGATATGGTGACTCGTCGACCGGTTCGGCGAGTCTTCCTGCAGTTATTTTCTGAAGTTTTTCTTGAATTTTTCTAACACTTTTCATGTTGTTTTGCAGGAATGGCTAGACCCTAAGTCACTGGTAGAGACATGCCGCCCCAAAAGCGGGAATGAGGAATCATTATCAATGAGGATGCATCTGCATTCAGAGCAAAGGCGGTGAAACTACCTGCAAAGGGAGGCAAAGGCAAAGGCAAAGCACCCGTGATTGTGACGCTGGAGGAGGATGGCTCAGATAGTGAGGGAGTATACGAGACACACCTCACTACCTCCGGTAGTGATGGGGAATCACAAAGTGATTCTCATGCTCCTATCTCTTAGTCTAAGGATGATCAGTTACTTTAGGCATGTAGAGCAGAGCTACGTTCCAAGGCAATGAATGATCCGTCTAGGATCCCAGTGCCTCCAGCTCCCACACCCTCAACTTCAGGTTCAGTACCTCCTCCCCAGCAACTAGTGGTCCCAGCACCACTAGAATAGGGTCCTCCTCCCCCGTCACTCAACAGTCTAAAGGCTAAGGAATTGAGGACTATACTAGAGGAAACGATATTGTCCACAGATGGTGTTGTGGACAGACATCCAACAGTGTGGGACACTCTTAGGTTCCACAGATTCGAGGTCTTCACCAAGCCCCGTGGCCCATACATTCCTACTTGGGTCTGAGAGTTCTACTAGGCTAACAGTGACTTGGTGCCTTAAGGGAAGAAGAAGGCTAGTGCCTTCAAGCCGGTGGATTTTGTGGTGATCCGAGGTAAGAAGGTAAAATGCAGCAGCGATGACATAAATGTTGTATTCGAGCGTGCCTCCAACTTTATGCATGACTACCAGAGTATGATCACGAAAAAGACTCTGGATGACTTAAAAGGTTTGTTGGCCCCCCTTCTCTCCGACAGCACCCCGAGATGGATTGAGGCTGGAGTTCAAATAGAGAAAAAGGATCTTAATATGGCAGCTAGATGGAGTTCAAATAGAGAAAAAGGATCTTAAAGGATCTTAAAAGGATCTTCTATCCAAAGGCGGCCTGTCTTGGGTCCATCATTGCCAGGAAGAGGATCAATTTGGGTTTGATTATTGAGTAGGAGATGGCCATGACGGCCAAGCAGCACCAGACGTCTCTCCCATTTCAGGTGTTGATCACTGAGTTGTGTCGACGGGCCCGAGTTCCATGAGATGCGAAGAGGGATGTCGAGGTTACACCCACATCTTTTACCAACATTCGGCGTTAGAGGCTGAGTACACATGGGACTAGGCTGAGAGGAGCAGGGCAGCCCTGGTGGACACATCTACGGAGGTTGACATTGATATGATACCTTCAGAGGCAAGCATGCGTACTCTGGCCACTGGACCTTCAGGTACTTCTAGCTCCTCTCTTTTTGATACTCCAGGCACTTCTGCTGCACCCCCTTCCCCCAGATCTACTGCCGCTTCTGCTTCTAGGCCTCTAATCACCCAGACGATGCTGTTCAAGATGATGTATTCGGCGCAATCCACCGATCTGCGTGCCTCTTGGCTAGAGGCCGCTATTCCTGGGATGATCGAGAGAGCCATTACTGCTACTTTAACACCCCTAAGAGATTCTATTAATTCCCTCACTACGAGAGTAGAGGTCTGTGAAAGAAGACATGGAGCTACTGATGCAGTGACAGCCTTGAAGGTCGACATTACTGGGTTGAGAAAAGATGTGGACAAGCTGAAGTCCACAGATTTAACCTCGCTATTTGGGACCGTGGAGATCCCAGATGACCCGACCACAGATATTCCAGCTTGTTCTGAGGTGCCTCTGGTCGTTACGACTACAGATGAGACTAGAGCTTATGACGTTGATGTTGATTTCGAGGCTGAGATAGATGAGGAGCAGCTTGGTGATCCAGAGGAGGCGGTCTATGATGATTTGGTTGACTTGGAGGGTGCTATGTATGAGATTGCGAGACAGGCATCGCTTGAGGATACTACTATGGTGGGCTCCAGTGGAGCCAAGGAAGCTGATAAATCGGACACTGATGCCCAGACAGAGGGAGCTATGGATATGAAGACTTCACCCCAGGCATAGCCTGGAAGGATGATTCTCTTACCTCCTACTTTGTCACTTTTTAGACAGTTTTGGTTTTTAGTTGCATTTGAGGACAACTGCATTTTTTGTTGGTGGGGTGAGGTTTTCCATACCTACCTCTTTTGTGTGCTGTTTTTGTGAATATTGAGTTTATTGGGATATATATTATCTTGGTTGTGAAATTGTGGTTGTTGATAAATTGTGGCCCATTGTTTTGATAGAAAATGGTTTTAAACCAAATTTTAAAATTTTCACCTCTTTTGTGTGTGATTGTGGCTATTCTTGAACAAACTTGAGTGTCGGTTGTGGTCAATACCAATGACTTGAATAGTGCTCTTAATTGAACAAAATGAATGTGTGGCTACGATGAGGCAAACGAAGTTACATAGGCAATATGTGAACTTTGAGCATCTTGTTGTGATTAGCCGGTTATCGAATGAGTCTCTTATGATGATCATTGCACCCTAGCTAGAAAGTGTTGAGTCTTGTTTGATAATTGTATCGATGCCTTGTGTGGTGAGGTTACCTTGAACATTATGCTTGATAACACCTAGAATTTGCCCCGTTGGTCCGGTTGATTGAGTGATGCAAGCAATAGAGATGTTCTTAGGCAAACTATCTGAAGAGTGAGCCTTTTTGACAGCATATCTCTTTGTGGCCAACCTTGTGAGAAGTGTGAACCTTGCTTGGCCCCTTTTGAGCCTAACCTTTTCTTGGAAGAAACTTCAACAATTGTGACCTCTTTTTAACCCTTCACTTATAACTTTCATGAAGAATGGTTTAATTGAATAGACAACTTAGGCCAAAAGCCTAAGTAGGGGTGCGATGAAAAAGAAGGAGAATCAAGAAGCATGAAATGTTCTCCCGATTTGGATTGTTTGGAAAATAATAGAACCCCTCCATATAAAAAAAAGAAAGAAAAGAGAAAAAAGAATGAAAAATAAGAAAGAAAAGAAAATGACTAAAAAAGAGAAAAAGTTGTGAAATAAAGTTGTGAAAAGAGCAAAAGAAATGGGGTATCCGTTGATTCATGTCCAGTTGAATAATGTGGTGGAATATGATCATGTTTGAATGAGAAAGAGAAGGAGAAAATGATTTTCAAGCCATACTTCATGAAGGTAGAAGCCACTAAGCCTAAATTGCCATCCCTTTGCACTAAGCCTCGTTACAAACCTTAAAAAGACCTTTTTCATTTTGAGTGAGCTGAAATGAATTTTGATTGGAAAATAAGGGCAAGCCTATGGGTGAAGTCATGCATGTGTTCATCTTTGTGAGTGTGAGAGTTTAATGTGTTTCCGGAACCTTAAATTGTTGAGAGGTATTGTGTGTATATGGAATCATCTTTGTTGTGGGGGCATTTGAATACCTTTGTTGAGCTTTAACCTGCATTTGAAGCAAGCATTGTGAGCTTGAGTACTCTTGATGATGGTGAGTCACAACTTAAAACTTTGAGTGCACAATTGAACATTGTATGAGTAATTTGAACCTTGTTGTGTGCATTTATGTTGAGTCTTATGCAGCACTATTTGTAGACATCCTTGTTGAACTGATTGATTTTGAGTTTTATTTGAGGACAAGCAAAAGTTTAAGCTGGGGGTGTTGATGAGTCCAAGATTTTGACTCATTAAGGGCTTTGTTTTGATCGTATAAGTGTCCTCAAATGCCTAATTTATGCTCTAAAGTGATGTTAAATTGTTGATTTGTAGTTATGAAGGCTAAGGAGCAAGGCAAGGACATTACAGGACAAAAAGGAACTAAAAAGCTGAAGAAGTGAAGAAAAGCGATCCTGGTGATTGCCAAGACCACTCGGCGCACCGCCGAGTGGCTCTTTAGCTCGCCCAATGTTCCAGCATGCCAGCCCTGGGGAAGAACCAAGTTGGCAACAGGAATGGGCAGTCGGCGAATCGCCGATCGACTCTGCGATGGCAACTTTGATCGCCCAAAGTTACAGGACCTAGGATGCTGAGGACTAATGCAAAATGGCGATGAAAGAGAGAAAAAGGTGGATTGGCGAACCACTCTGCAAGGCGCGACTTATTCCGCCGAGTGGACTTTTAGGCCAAAATGAAGGCAACTATAAATTGATATTTAAAAGGAATTTTGAGGAGTTTCCAGAGATTTCTGATCCCCAAGCTTTAGAGTTAGAGTTTCCTCTTAGTTTTTCAGTTCTTATTATAGACTTTGAGGATTTGTAAGCTTAATTTTGAGGATTTGCAAGTGGATTTTTGAACTTAATCACTTTGGAGCATTGTAAACGCTTGGAGACTCTCACCCAGCTGATGGCTAATCTAGTTGGTAACTATTTTTACCCTTTTATGATGCTTAGCTAAACCCCAATTCTTGGGGTGTGATCATATTAATATGGGTAGAATTAGCTTATGGGTATTGTTATTTACTGACTTAAATGCTGAATTGAAGTGGGTTTAATTGATAGCTGTGTTTTAATCAATGAATTGTTGTTGCAAATGGAGTTCTAGTTTAGAGTTTTGGGCTTGCTTGAGAGAGAAGTTTTAGAACCAAAGCTTTCAATTAATGATTGTAGTTATTGGGTTGATATGGGTTTAACTTGAAAGAGTAAATCGTAAATCTGACTCTACCAATCTAGCTCGAGAGAGTGGATGAATTAAGGTGTGGGTTGTTCTTATTTGCTAAGCTTGTTGATGTTCGAAAGAAATCACTCGATTCAGGGTAGTTGTTCGAGGGAAAACTATATCACTTATAGTCTAGCCTACCCACTTATATTTCGCTATTTGTTAGTAATTTCAATTACCCGTACAGTGAAATTTTCCTATAATCGATCACATCCCGAGAATTCCTCTCTATATTGTTATTTCCCTCGTGTTTGTTTGTGTTATAGCTGATAGTTGACAATCCAAACCCCCCATCAGATATTTGTTGTCACCCCCTTGGAATTCTTTACATGTTTACGATAATTTACATTCCTATAACCGGATAGATAACATTTATACTTCATAACTGAATCAGAACAATTGTACCGGTCCTTGTGGGTTCGAGCCCAACTCTTCGTTGGGTTTTATACTAAAGAACAACCGTCTTTACATCTAGAATTGGAAGAGGTGTAATCTGAGCGATAATCACCCGACCTAAGATCAATCTTAGAGAAATAAATAGCTCCTTGATGTTGGTCAAATAAATCATCTATCCTTGGGAGAGGATACTTATTCTTAATCTTCGTCTTGTTAAACTGATGATAGTCGATACACATACGAAGAGAACCATCCTTCTTCCTAACAAACAAAACTGGAGCACCCCATAGAGAGATACTCGTTCGGATGAAACCCTTATCCAACAAATCCTTCCATTTTTCTTTCAACTACTTTAATTTTGCTGGAGCCATAAGGTAAGGAGGAATAGAAATAGGTTGCGTATCTCAGAGAAGGTCAATACCGAAGTCCATTTCCCTTTCGGGAGGAATATTGGGTAAGTCATCTGCGAACACTTCTGGAAACTCATTAACCACGGGGACCGACTCAAGAGTAGGGGTTTCAGAATCTACATCCCTCACCCTAACTAGATGGTAAATGCAACCCGTATAAATCATCCTTCTAGCTTTAAGACAAGAGACAAACTGACCCTTAGCCATAGAATTTCCCCCATTCCACTCTAGGACAGGGTCATTCGGAAACTGAAACTTGACTATGATACGCCCAAATTACACTTCCCTAAAGAAGTATAAGCGGTTGTTGTTAAATAAAGAACCCAACTTGTAGGTTGGGGTCGATTCCACGAGGAATATGGTTCAGACTTAAATTTAACTCACAATTATCTCTGTTTAGTCAAACTATTTTTGAGAAAAGTAAACAGGGGGATTTGTAAATAAAATAGCAGATTGTTGATTTGAATTATAAAATAACAAGTAAACAAGATTCACAATTTCAGATATCAATATAAAATGGAAACAAGGGTATATGTGTTCCCCAAAAGCTCTTAACGCAGTAATCCTATCCTAGTGTTTGACATGCAAGACTGATAAGTTATGTATCTCTAAGTGATTGGTAATCCAATTAGGAACTTTCACTCGCAACTTGGTAAGTCTACATATGTGTGCTATACTAACCCTTACCTTGACCCCAGATTAGTCATCGTGTCAATTTAGTTGGGTATTCACCCTCACGTCAATTGATTAAAGTCAGACTATTAGATAGCATCATATCCTTAACTAAATCTTTGTTTTTTAATCCTTTTCTCATTCATTACCCCCTTGGTAAGGTAAGTAGGAACGAGGCGAGTTCCAACGTTGAGCACCGCTAGAAAGACTTTTAAGCGAAACGATTAACAATACATGCATAAACACTATTCAAGAATTACTTAATTATTATTCATACATTGTTAATTGCTCATGGTTCCCACAACCCTAGTTGTGAATTTAGCTAATCATGCTTGAGAGTTCACAATTCATACATAGGTTAAAAGAAATCACGAACTTACAATTAGAATAGATGAAAACCGAAATCTTGAATTGAAATTCAAACTAAAATTGCATAAAACCAACTTACGGAAATTAAAATGCTAAAAGTTTGCAAAATAATTCCAAAAGACCAAAACAAAAGTCTCCAATATTGTCTAACTTCTAAAACCGGAAATAACAACTAATATTTATAATGTTCAAATCCTAAATCAACTAGGAAATGAAAATAAAGAAAAATCGGTCAGATGCGGTTTTGACTGACGACCTGACCTACGGACCATGGGTCGACCTACGGTCCGTGGGTCAACTCCGTGGTTCAAGTACTGGAACTCAAACTTTCTGATCTCATCGACGGATGTGCAGGAGGGGCCGTCACTTGACCTATGGTCCGTCACTGGCTTCCGTGGTTCTACACTTGGTCAGACTTCCCTGAACTTCACCTACGCTGCATCACCTATGGGGTGTCGTTGGACCTACGGTCCGTCGTTGGCTCCGTTAGTTGTTGTTGCTGCCATTTCAATCCAATTTTCTGTCAACTACTTTCTAACTAATTTCCTGCAAAAGATTACATAAAAATATTATATCTAATAACAAAATAGCCCAAGAAACACACAAACTCTAAGTGAAATGGATCAAAAATACCGTACACTCACGGTATATCAACACCCTCAACTTAAACTTGTTGTTTGCCCTCAAGCGATACATTAAAACTCTAAACAACACTTATGTAGAAGCAAACATACAAACTCAAGAAATCACATGGCTTTCTCAATCAATTCCATCACTTAGTGCAAATCTTTACATCTAGACTCAAAAAGCTAACTAATGTAGATCAAAACATGACATAGACAGGCCAATAGATATCACAACATAAACTTTTCAACAATCACCAAGGCACCAAATCTCCATCAATGTAACTAGTGACCTCACTTCAAAGAGATCCTTTTTTCATACAATGAATCTAATTTTTAAGTTTAAGGATTCAGTCAACACTCACGCTCAGAAATGAATTCAAATAAAATTAATGCTCAATACCATAGGCTTGCCCTTATTTTCACTGCATAGACTCTCCAAACCAGTCACTAGGATCACTACAGGACTTTCTTAGCTTAAAATGTAGGATCAGGGTCAGGTAGGGTACATTTTGGTACTTTTAGTGACTTTGCTGCCTTCCTTGACATAACATTGGCTATTTACCTCGTTTCTCAAACAATTCTTGACATATTTTTTAATTTTCTGCTCTTTTCCTTGACTCTCTTCAGCACCGATGTAACTTTGACTTTTTCGCTCTTCTTTTTCACTTTTTATTTTTATTTTACTTCTTCTTTGTTTGTTCCTCAGCATCATTATCATTATTTTCGTTTCTTTTGAATTTAGTCACATATTGTTCTATCCTTTTCTTTCTTCTACACATAACTCTTTTCATACCTTTTTCTTTAGGTTTCCTTTTTCATAGCCACCCTTAACTTATGTATTTTGCCTGAGTAGAGGTGTAGAATATCCGATGTCGGACCAGGGCCAAGATTAAGGTAACTTTAGAATTAGCCACCCTCAACTTAGGATTTTGGCCTAAGTTAAGGTGCACATGTCCAAGGAGGGACTAGGGCCAAAACAATCTTTTAGGGAAGGTGAGTTAAGTGTATTGAAAGAAGTGGTATTTGTTAGGCTCAAACTTTGGATCAAAGGGGCATTTATTTCTTTTGGTTGGATCTTTTTAGGCTTAAGTGCACTTACTTGAAAAAGGCCTATGTTCATTTCCCAATTTCTAGCCTAGATTATCTTAGCAGGACCAACGGGGAAAGATCTAGATTGGCACATACTGCATGAACATACAAAATTTACTCACACGTACTTGGCATATTATTTCATTATCGGATTATTGAATTACCCAGTTCAAGTTTAAGCTTAAGTCATGCTATCAGACCGATTCCTTATCATGTCACATGAAGATCCAATACATTCAACTCATTAAGCCTATAGATCTAGCACATTTCAAAATTTTGGACAGGTATCAATTACATGCTCTTATGCAATCATGATTTCCTTCTTGTACTTACTTCTACACATACAATCCTACACAGGCCGGTTCAACATAAAAGTAAAATAGTCCCTTGGGGAAAAAGAACACAGGCAAGAAAACCCCAAGGGAGGATTATGAGTTGGGTTACTCAGACTTAACCCTATCACTCACAACCCAATTACCCCACCCCCACGAAAAAATTGTGCAATTGCACTCAATGCACAAAGAAGAAAAATAAAACATAGGGTGAAGAAAACCTGTGGCGCATAAGCACCGAAGGCCCATCAAGTAGCGGGTGGGTCCGTTTTCCCAAAATCTACTGGATCAGCAATAGGAATGCCATCACTAGTGCCTTATCAATAGTGGGAACACCATCAGTAGTGCTCCTCGAACCGAAAGGGCCAACATAAACCTCACGGGCCCGCTGCTTGCACAACTCCTCATCTATAATAGACTGCCTCTAGGCTGTCTCCTTCTTCTTTGCCCGTCGGGCCTCCTCAGTGTCGAAAGTATGAACAACAGAGTGGTGGCGCATCCCGATCGCAAGGGAAGGGTCGGGTGGTGGCATAGTCTCACCAAAGAGGGCAGTCATCACCATATCGTCAACCTCATCCGCAGGTGCAATCTCTGGTACAGTCTCAGCAGGGGCTAGAAGGGCATCAACATCAGAACGGAGGCTAGCCAACTCAGTCTAGAAAGTAGTGAAGTCAATGGTAGGTGCAGGCCTCTCCAAAACTCTCAACTCGAATGCGTCTAGCCGCTTGTGGACTACCTAAATCTTTTTATTCATCATGCACTCCATATGAGCCTAAGACTCCTCCACAAATCGCTGCATCCATGGCCTCATATGCTACAGCAGGGTAGCCATCTGGGTATCCAACTTCTGGACTCAGGCCAGAGTGAGTAAGTGGACCCTGAAGGGTGAGTGGCATGGGATGAGCTCGCAGCCTGACTAGTGGCAGTAGAAGGGGGAGCATGTGCATCTGTAGTAGTGGGAGGTATGGCGGTATTATCAGCCTGAATCTGCTCCACATCATTAGCAAGATCAACACCCAAGGAAGGTAGGTCAACCTGTGGATCCCTCCGCGGTGAAGCAAGATTGGCATCATCTCTAATAAGGCCAATGTCCACAGTCTTGGTCGCCTTCATCAGCCTATCACAGTGCCAATTAGGCACCGAAGCTTCCCTTCACATATGAAATAAGAGACAAGGAAAGGGTAAAGTAGTGGTGCTCTTAAAGGCCTTCTCATGAGTCTTAGCGATCAGAATCTGGGTAAAGTCAAGCTCAAGTCCTGCCAATATCATAGCCCTATCCCATGTAACCACATTGTCCGCCTGTGTAGGGGACACTCTAGAACGCACAAAGGCCCAAATAAAACTTCACATTGAAGCTCAGAGTTGCCTTATGGATAGGCAAAGAAGTATTTCACACCCACTAGGTGCTCTCCCCATCCTCGACAATATGACGGGCCATCCAACGGAGTAAACTCTCTCTCTGCTTGGCAACCCTTTGAAATTTCCCACTCTGAATCACTCCCATCTTGTAGTCATACTCTGTTGTATTAATCGACGGAGTATGGGCTGGGACATAACTGAACTGGCGGATAGTGATCTCAGAGATGTCAACGGAACAATTCCGCACCAAGGTAGCCTGAAGTGGGGGCTGAGCTAATGTCTTAGCCCGTTTAGGAATAGCATGGTAGCGTTGGAGGCCTAGAACTCTCGAGTCATCTCCTCACTGAATTTTCCAGACTCCGTTCCATACAATCACCCTTGTGCTTTTTGAACAGCTCCTTAATAGTGGGCACAGTGTGAAGGCTCCTAGTAAGTACCCGACGCTCCTCAATAATAGTTCTGGCCATCTTCTGCCTCTTATTCAGCATCCTCCCATTAGTATAAATTTGGTACTGGCCCTCGATGCACCACATGTTTGGCTCCGTGACACTGTGAATTGGCTAAGCTATGGGTGGGACCTGGGAATCCCCCGTGCTATCGAAATTGAAGGAAGAAACGGAAGTACCACTGGAACCAGAGTCGGACTGTGACTCAGAGCCGGACTGTGACTCTCCTGCAGGTGAAGCCCCCATCCTGAGACTGGGGGTAGTGACCTCGACCTCGCTACTCGGTGAAAGTACCTCCTTACCCCTGTTCCTCGTGGTCCGGGGTGCAGTAGGGGAGCCTCTGGTAGTGCCTGGGACATATTCGTCCCCACTGGACTCGTCAAGCAGGCGGCGGGATGGGGCAATGCATTTGGACTTGCCCTTCTTTGCATACTCAGGTGCTTATTTAGGTGTCATGGTACCTGTGGAAGACTTATTAGTACTTAAATAATTCAAAAAGACTCGAGAAAATTTTTTAGAATACCAATTGGACTAAGACAAAAATTTAAATAAATTCTTGACAGTAGTTGTTTATGGTGACCCACGGTTGGTACCTACAGTCCGTCGATGGAGTGACGGCCCGTGGGTCCCCTCAGTAGGTTAGAGGGTCCATTTTTGGTTCTCTGAAGTTAGAACCATGGATGTGCAGAATGGTCCGTCGATGGAACGACATACCGTAGTCCACACCGTGGTTCACAACTTACCAAATAATTTTGAGCAGGTAAGTGATGGACCACAACCTACGGTCCGTTGGTGGTGGTCGTATACCAGAACTGTGGAAGGCATGAAATTCAAAATTTCATACAACACATTAACTTCAACAATCAATCAATTAATCTAAGTCTAAACATGCATTTCAACATATTATGCGGTAGTTCATCATCCGTAGGGTTTCGATTATGAACCATTCAACTTTCAACACAGAAAAAACGAAAACCCTAAGTCAAAACTCCCAACTAGACCCATCAAACAAATTTTTTTTCAAGTTAAATTGACAACACACTCACACACCATCGTTCAAAGGGCATTATCTAAACTAGATGTCAATAATTTTAACAAGTTATTAACTACCCAAGGTCAAGTTCGACTTGGTGATTTCAAAAGTAAACAATGAAGAATTCAATGTTTTGGTGAAAATTGATTACCTTACAAGTAAACCAAGTGTCACGCCTCAGTTCCCACTAAGAAGGACAGGCACCCGATGCCCTAAAGGCCCGAGAGAACCAACATGTAACCGGTGCTTACTATGCATGTAATAACTATGACACTCTTAAAGTTGTGACAAGTTCACATAGGATGCAGCGGTACTAGCCAACATAAGTAGACCCAAAACATATATACAGGACTTTGCCATTGAGGCCATAACTTGCTATGAGACAAGACGCAGCTGAACTATACACATTACTCTATAAAGCCTCTAAAAGATAGAAAACCTTAGTTTAGGGCGGGACAAGGCCCCGCCTTACCCTTAACTATCATACAACAACAAAATAGGTGTTAAAAACTCGGTAAGCCCCGAATCCACCTGGAGCTTCACCAATAGCAGCTGATTACTTGTGCTCCTACTAACGAGGTCTACTAGCTGGAGTACCTGTGTCTGCAGCATGAAATACAGTGTCCCTGTAAGGGACGTCAGTACGAAAAAATGTACTGAATATGTAAGGCAATAACATATGTAAAACTAGGCTCAAATTACATCAAGTATCTATATGTAAGTGCATAGATCAGAATACGACCACATTTGTTACTCTTGTGGGATCATGTATGTTGCATTCATTTCTTTACTTTTCTGTGTGTTATGATCTTTATAAGGCATGTGATACGAATGACCAGTTGATCAGTGGTAGAAGAGGATGACCCATTCTAGGCATTTTAACCCTGGGATGCTTTCCTCATAATTACACAAATTGGGATTGGCCCATTCTAGGCTTTCGCCCCTGAGCTGCCACCCTTCTATACCAATTGGGATCGGCCCATGCTAGGCTTTCGCCCCTGAGCTGCCACCCTTCTATACCAATTGTGATCGACCCATGCTAGGCTTTTGCCTCTGGGCTGCCACCCATAATTATACATTGCTTCACTTAGATTCTTTAATCTTTGAGATTGTTGTTTTGGTGGTCATAATTATTTTTGATATTTGGAATTACGGACCAGTAATAGAATACATGAAAATAATACTTCAAGGCAGTAACAATGACATAAGGAGCTTTGTAACATCAATGCATTACTTGTGAGCTTAAATGGCACAATTGACTTCAATTGACTAAAAGTATAATTTATCAAGCTTGTTGTTGCGAATACCATTTCTATATTAGCACATAGGAGGATAATTATACAAATGTAGAGTAATGAACAATTAATGAAGTAATTCTACACACTAAGGAGAGGGGCAAAATATTGTTAGCTATTTGGAGATCGTACGCTGCCACTATGTTTCCTTTACTAGGAATAGAACTTAGGAAATTCACTTCATTGATATTAATCGCTAGTATCAGATTTCATGCCAATGAATATGGAATCAAATAGCCTTACATACCTTGCTGTATAACTCAGATATTACAAGGATTTAACCTTCTTCCTTTCAGATTATTAATCTATAATGGAATAAGTAAAACTAGTATTAGTAGCTAATCAATACATTTGGCTACTTAACCTCACAAAATGGTATCCCGGCCGCGGGACCATAATTTATCATATCAAGGGCGTTGTTCAATTACTTCTCCTTGAATTACATCCACATACCAACGTGGAGTGAGTAGTAAGCCTACACAACATTTTAGTTTGTTGGTGTATCACCACCCCTCCTATATTTCCATATAAAATATTCACACATTTCCCCAACATCAACCATGAAGTCCACACATATACACATAGAATACCTAGAATGTTCTTTATTGTAGTAACCAAATATTGAATCACCACCCCTTGAATTCTTAATAACAACTCACATGTAATTCTTTATCCCAACTCATGCATAAGGAGGACAAAAAAAAGAGCAGTCACCTTACCTCAATTTATGCAACTTTCCCTTTTAACTTGGAATCTTCAAGAACTTCAACTTCTCGTCACACTTAAACCAAATAAGAAGAGAAAAGTATCTTAATAACCAAGGAAGTGAGCAGTAGCTTCTGGAAACATTCTGCCTTTGTACTTATACTTGAGCATGAATAACATGTTTTCCTAATCATCCATGGGAGAATTAAGCTAAATCTATAAGTGTTTTCACTTACCTTGTCTTGCAGAGATGAGGGTTTCTTCAAGAACCCTAGAAGAACTTTAAGGCTGCTGTTTTAATCCTTTAGAGAAAAGAGAGAGAGAGCTGGAGTTAATTCTCAATTTTGTGTGTTAAAAATGTGTGAAAACATCAGCTCATATTGGATTTATATAGAGCCTTCTTGACCTTTGAGAAAATCCTCTAGAACCTCCTTTTTTTGCTCCATTTTCGGCCATTAATTAGTCAAGTAGGTGATTCACCTGGTTATGTACATCAACCAGCTCAAAAGGTCAAACTAGGTGATGCACCTACTAGCCTTTACTTGGGCTTAACTACATTGGGACTTGGCAGATTTGGCTGCTGGGTTTTCGTTCATTTTTATTTTATTTTACTTAGTTTGGGCCTTAAATGAGCCCATTAATATAAGCCTAAATCTGATCCATTAACCTTGGCCTTTTTAACTAGATCCATATAACTCAAGTAGGTGATGCACCTACTTTATCCTTTGGACTGGTCAATAAGTCAAAGTAGGTGATGCACCTACTTGTCACCTACGAGCTTAGTTAAGTCAAGCAAGTAGCTCACTTATTTTATTCCATTTTCTAAATATTAATCCTTTTTGCTTTAACTTAGCACTTAACTTTCAACTTTAAGCTCAATTACCACCTTACTCTCTCGACTTTAAATACTTCTGTTGGAGTTAACTTGCAGTACACATGCTGAAACGTGCAAGGCACCACATCACCTTCCGAGATAGTTTAAACCAACACTAATCATATAAGAAACATGGTCCTCACCTATACTATAAGGTCAAGTATCACAAGAATAGAACAAGCATATTAATAATACGGGCTGTTACACCAAGTCGGTCAGTGCGTAGTGCAGTGGTTTCTCCTTTAAACTCTAACAACTTTGACACCGAACCCGGACCGTGGATGCTTGGTGGAAATGGAAAGGAAAAGAAAGAAAGTGCATAGTTTGGGCAGAGAAGAGAAAGAATGGGGGAAAGGGAATTGGAAAGGGAGGATATAATGGAGTAAATGGGGGAGATTATGGGATGAATATGGGTATATTAATGGTTTGAAATGGTTGAGGGGTTTTATTTTAATGGGGGTCCAGGTCGGGTCATCTGAAACCCTAACTTGGACCCATAAAACGCCGTAGACAATCTGTGGGTCGACCTACGGTCTGTCGATATGTTTCGTGGTTCACTCCAACACTTAGAAAAATTTATAACACATACCTGGAATCTACGGATGCCATCCACGGCCCATGGTTAGACCAACAGACCGTCGATGGGATCCGTAGACCACTGCATCAGCCAACATTCTGCATTGTTCTCTTTTTCTTCCCTGCACACGTAGCAAACATTAGAACTCTTTTTATTTGTTTTTTGGACACTTTTTAGATACGGACCCTATTCTATTTCTAGCCAACACTAAACTAAAAATTACTAAACATCTATCTAGAAAACATTAAACTTAAGAAAAACTCCATATATCGAAAAGAAACTCCTATAGTAGGCTAGATTGTACATCTTGGGTTGCCTCCCAGGCAGCGCTTTATTTAACGTCGCGGTACGACGCAGACACCTTAGTTACTCAGACCTCACCAAGATCTCATTCCTCTATCACTTCATTGACACTCTCAGATTTCCCCAAGTAGATCTTTATCCTCTGTCTGTTCACCTTGAGCCTCGTTCCTTCCTTGTTCTCAAGCTCAACCCCTCCATGTGGAAATACTTGAGTTACTTTGAATGGCCCTGTCCACTTGGACTTGAGCTTACCAGGAAACAAGCGCAACCCTGAGTTAAATAAGAGCACCAAATCACCGGCAACAAATCCATGCTTATTGATCTTCTGATCATGGTACTTCTTCATCTTCTCCTTGTACAAGGCTTAACTTTCATATGCTTTTAGCCGAAACTCATCAAGCTCATTCATGTCATTCAGTCTTTGACTCGATGTGGCGCCCCAATCCAAATTCAACTTCTTTTTCACCCACATTGCTTTATGCTCTAACTCTACAGGAAACTGACAAGACTTCCCATATACAAGTTGGTAAGGGTACATATCTATGGGAGTTTTGAATGTAGTGCGATAAGACCATAGAGCATCATCAAGCCTCCTTGACCAATCAGTTTTGTTAGCATTTACGGTCTTTTCAAGAATTTGCTTTATCTCGCGATTTGACACTTTAACTTGCCCACTAGATTGCGGATGACAAGGGTTTGCTACGCTGTGGCAAATACCATACTTATCAAGCAACGCCTTGAACAATTTAGTACAAAAGTGAGAACCTCCATCGCTTGTGATTGCCCTTGGTGTACCAAATCTGGAGAAGATATTCTTTTTCAGGAATGCGGTGACACTCTTTCCTTCATTGTTTGAAAGCGCAACTGCTTCCACCCATTTTGATACATAGTCAACCGCAACAAGAATTTACTTCATCTCATTCGAACTCACAAACAGGCCCATGAAGTCAAGACCCCAAACGTCAAAAAGCTCAATCACCAGTATTGGGTTAATTGGTATTTCTTGCCTTTTTGAAATTCCTCCCTCACGTTGGCAACGATCACAAGACTTGGCGAAATCATGAGCATCTTGGTGGATGGTAGGCCAGTAATACCCACACTGCAAAATTTCACAACCTCTTGCAGAGGGGAGTTTAGTCTCCTTTGATGCTCGATACTTGGCTTGTTTTCTGGCATGAGTTGGAATTTTTAAGAACAAATGCTCGGCGGAATCCCAATAATGTCCGCAATAGTCCATCCTATAGCCCTCTTAAACGCTTCAACACCGATATCAAATCCTCTATTTTCTTTTCACTCAAATCAGCAACATTAATAATCGGCAAGGTGCCATTTTTTCCCAAGAATACATACCGCAAGTGAGATGGAAGAACCTTAAGTTCCAGTTTTGGAGGCTCATCAATAGATGGTTTTGCAGGTGGGGTGTCTCGATTCTTCATTTCTAATTCCAACTGTTTTGGTTTGAAGAGGAACTCGAACCTATCAAGTGCAGCAACTAGCTCATCAGAGTCATTAATACAATCACTGTCAAAATTTATCATCACCACTACTAGTGCATCAAAACCTAACCTCTCTTCAATAGACACCTCAGATTCTCTCTCCACAATATGATTTACCATTGATACCGACTTAAGATCACTCTAATGCTTTATAGACCTACATATGTTAAAAGTTACCTGCTCATTATTTAATCGAAACTTCATCTGTCGTTTCTTCATATCGACCAAGGCACGCCCAGTAGCAATAATTGGTCTCCCTAAGATGATAGGAACCTCAAAATCAACCTGACAATCAAGTATTACAATGTTCGCCGGAAAGATAGATGACTCTACTTTCACAAGGACATCTTGGAGCACTCCAATGGGCCTCTTCACAGTTCTGTCGGCCATAAGTAAACACGTTGCAGTCGTCTTTGAGGCTCCTAAACACAACTTCTTATAAATGGACAATGGCATCAAATTTATGCTGGCACCCAAATCACACAAAGCTGTTGCAAAGTGTAAAATTCCAATGGTACAAGGAATAGTTAAAGCTTCAGGATCCTCTTTCTTTTACACAAGTTACCTAGTAGTAAGAGCACTACAATGTTGCAGCTTGATTAACGCTCAGATTACACCTCTTCCAATTCTAGGTGCAAACACGATCGTTAACTAGTATAAAACCCAACGAAGATTTGGGGTCGAATCCACAAGGAGCGGTACAATTATTCGAATTCAGTTATGAAGTACAAATGTGGTCTGATTGGTTATAGGAATATAAATTATCAAAAAAATATAAGCAAGTCTAAATGAGTGACAACGAATGTCAGATGGGTGGTTTGGATTGTCAATTATCAGCTGAAACACAAACGAAAACAGGGGAAACATCAATATAGAGAGGAATTCTCGGGATGTGATCGATTATAGGATAATTTCACTATATGGGTAATTGAAATTACTAATGAATTGTTAAACCTCAGTGAGTAGGCTAGACTAAGGGTGTAATAGTTTTCTCTTAAACAATTACCACGATTCAAGTGATTTCTCTCGAATATCAACAAGCTTATCAATATAAACAACCCAAAACCTTAATTCATCCACTCTCTCGAGCTAGATAGTTAGAATCAAATTTAGGATTTACTCTTTCGAGCTAAACCCATATCAACCCAATAACAATAATTATTAATCGAAAGCTTTGGTTCTAAAACTTCTCTGTCAAGCACGCCCAGAACTTTATATTAGAATTGCATTTGCAACTACGATTCGTAAATTCAAACATAACTAACGATAAAATCCACTTCAATTAAGCATTTAAATCAATAAATAACAATACCCACAGGCTAATTCAGCCCATAATCACATGACCACACCCTAAGAATTGGGGTTTTAGCTAAGCATCATAAAAATATAAAAACAGTTACCAACTAGATTAGCCTTCAGCTGGGTAAAAGTCTCCAAGCCTTTACAATGCTCCAAAATGATTCAGTTCAAAAAACCACGTACAAATCCTCAAAATTAAGCTTAGAAATCTTCAAAGTCTACAATGTAAACTGAAAAACTCAAAGAAAACTCCAACTCTCAAACTTGGGGATCAGAACTCCTCCAAAATCTCAAAGACATTCAATATATAGTTGCTCAGTTTATGGCCTGAAAGGCCATTGGACGAAGTAAGTCAGGCGTCGCCAACTCGGTAGGTGATCCGTTGTTCTCTCCCATCCATCGCCAATTTGCATTGGCATTCAGCCCTCAGAGTTCTGTAAACTTAGGCGATTAAAGTTGTTGTCGCAAAGTCGTTCAGCGATCCGCCGACTGCCCATTCCTGTCGCAAAATTGGTTCTTCCCCAGGGCTGGCAAGCTGGAAATTTATGCGAGCTAAAGAGCCACTCGGCAGTTTGCCGAGTGGTCTTAGCGATCACCAGGATCGCTTTTCTTCTCTTCTTCAGCTTGTTTGTTCTATTTTTCTCGATAGTGTCCTTGCCTTGTTCCTTAGCCTTTAATGCTGCAAATCAACACTTTAACATTAGTTTAGAGCATAAATTAGGCATTTGAGGACACTTATACATTCAAAATAAAGCCCCAAATGAGTTGAAATCTCAGACTCATCAACACCCCCAACTTAAACTTTTGCTTGTCCTCAAGTAAAACTCAAGATCAATCAGTTCAACAAGGATGTCTACAAACAATGTTGCTTAAGACTCAACATGAATGCACATAAAAGACTCAAACTACACATACAATGATCAATTGTGCACTCAAAGTTTCAAATTGTGACTCAGCATTATCAAGTGTACTCAAGCTCACAATACTTGCTTCAAATGCAAGTTCAAGCTCAATAAAAGTATTCAAATTCCCTCACAATAAAGATGATTCCATTTTCACACAAAATTTCTCAACGATTTAAGACTCTGGAATCACATACAACTCTCACACTCACAAAGATGAACACATGCATGACTCAACCCATACGCTTGCCCTTATTTTCCCATCAACATTTGTTTCAGCTCACTAAAGATCAAAATGGTCTTTTTAAGGCTTGTAATGGGGCTGAATGTAAAGGTATGACAATTTAGGCTTAGTGGCTCCTACCTTCATGAAGTATGGCCTGAAACTCACTTTTCCTCCTTTTCTTTAACATTCAAACATGTTCAAAATCCACCCCATTATTCAACTTTATATGAACAACCAGATACCCCATTTCTTTTGCAATTTTCACACACTTTATTTCACTACATTTCTTTTTTAGTCTTTTTCATTTTGTTTTCAACCTTTTTCTTTTCTTTTTCTCTTTTCTTGTTTTTTTTATATGGAGGAGTTCCATTATTTTCCAAACAATCCATTACAGGGGAATTTTTACACTTCTTGATTCTCCTTCTTTTTCACCACACCCCCAACTTAGGCTTTTTGCCTAAGTTGGCTATTCAAACAAACCATACTTCATCAAAGTTATGGGTGATGCGGTAAAAAGGTCAAAGTTGTTCAAGTTTCTTCCAAGAAAAGGGTAAGGTCAAAAGGGGCAAAGCAAGGGTCACACTTCTCACAAGGTTGGCCACAATAAGGTATGTTATCAAATTGGCTCACTCTTCAAAATATTTGTCTAAGATCATTTCTATTGCTTGCATCACTCAATCAACCGGACCAACGGGGTAAATTCTAGGTGTCATCAAGCACCATGTTCAATACGACCTCACCACACAAGGCATTCATACAATTTTAAAATAAGACTCCATACTTTCTAGCTAGCATGCAATGCTCATCACAAGAGACTTAATCGACAATCGGCTAGTCAGAATGAGATGCTAAAAGTTCACATATTTCCTATGTAACTTTTTTTGCCTCATCGTAGCCGCATATTCATTTTGTTCATTTAAGAGCACTATTCAAGTCATCGGTATTGACCACAATCGACACTCAAATTTGCACAAGAATAGCCACAAACACACACAAAGGAAGTTGCAAAAATTTTAAAACTTGGTTCAAAATTATTTCCATATTAAAACAACGGGACACAATTTATCAATAACCACAATTCAACAACCAAGATATATATAAACACCAATAAGCTCCAACATTCACAAAACTGCAACAAAAAATAAACCAATATTCACAAAAATAGCCCACAGGAGGTAGGTATGGAAATACCTCACCCTGCCAACAAAAAAAAGAAGTTGTCCTCAAATGCAAGTAAAAATCAGAAATAGTCAATAAAGTAACAGAGAGGGAGTTAAAAATAGTCATCCTGCCAGGCTAGGCTTGGGGTGAAGTCAGCATATCAGTCACTCCATCTGTCGGGGTATTAGTGTCCGGTATCTCAGCATCCTTGGCTCCACTGGAGCCTACAATGGAAGTGTCCTGGAGCGATGCCTATCTAGCAGTCTCAAACATAGCACCCTCCAAGTCAGAAAAATCCTCATACACTGTCTCCTCACGATCACTAAGCTGCTCCTTATCCATCTCATCCTCAAAATCAGCATCAGCGTCATCAGGTGTAGTCTCATCTCCGGTCGTAGTAGCCAGAGGGACATCAGAACAAGCTGGAATATTTGTGCTTGGGACATCAGGGATCTCCACAGTACCAAAGAACATGGATAGGTCAGTGGACTACAGCTCGTCCATATCTTTACGCAGCCCAACAATATCGGCCTTCAAGGCCGTGACAGCATCTGTGGCACCCTAGCTCTTCTCACACTCCTCCATCCTCACGGTAAGGGCACCTAACGCCAACTTCTGGGCCTCAATCCAGACACCGTACTCCCTCATCTCAGCCCTAATGGGGGCTACGACAGCAGTAATAGCCCGCTCTATCATCCCAGGCATATCAGCCTCTACCTGGGAGGCGCGCACATCAGTATATTGGGCCAAATACCCCATCTTGTAAAGCATCGCCTGGGTGATAAGGGGTCGGGAGGCAGAAGTAGCAGAAGGAAAAGATCGAGGGGGAATGGATGCCGTAGAAGTGCTCGGAATCTTAGAAGAGGAACGTCCAGATGTACTTGAGGGTACAATAGCCTGTGGCATGATTGCCTCTGTAGGAAACATATGAATATCCACCTCTGGGGATATGTCCACCAGTTCTGCCCTCGTCCTATCAGCATCATCCCTCATGTACTCGGCCTCTATACGTTGGTTGTCAGTAGAAGAGGTGGGTGTCACCGCTGCATACGTCTTCTCATCTCTCGGAAACATAAGCCCGTCAGCACAACTCGGTGATCAACACCCAAAATGGGAGTGAAGTTTGTCGTTGCTTGGCCCTCATGGCCATCTCCTGCTTAATCAGCATACCAAGGTTCAGCCTCTTTCTGGCTATGATGGAACCAAGATAGGCCTCCTTTGGATGGTGGATAATAGACTTATTATATGATGGCATGATGGTGCTGCTAATGAACCTGAACCAGTATCTTGCAGCAACATTCAAATCTTTTTTCTCAATAGGTGCACCTGCCTCAATCCATCTCAGGGCAACATCAGAGAGGAGGGATGCCAACCAACCCTTGAGATCGTCTAAAGTCTTCATCTTGACCAAATCAGGGTAGTCGTGAATTAAATCCCGTAAACACCCGAGTACCTCAAGGATCTCTGTACTGCTGCACTTAACCTTTTCCCCCCAAGCACCATGAAGTCCACTGGTTTGAAGGTACTTGCCTTCTTTTTCCCCTTTGGCACTAGCTCACCGTAGGCGGAATAAAACTTCTGGACCCAAGTAGGAATATAGGGGCCCCAGGGTATTGTAAATATCTCGAAATTATGGAACTTGATAGTGTTCCACACCTATGGGTACCTGTCCACCAAACCATTGGTAGACAATCTCTTCTCCTCTAAGATAGTCCTCAAACCATCAGCCTTTAGTCGGTTGAGCGACCGGGGAGGAGGACACTGAACAGGTGGTGCCTGCACTACTGGTTGTGCTAAAGGAGGAACTTGAGGGATAGGCGTCAGAGGCCTAGGGATCCTAGATTGATCGTTCATCGATTTGGAGCGTAGCTCCGCTCTCCTGGCCTGCAATAATTGGTCATCCTCAGGCTCAAAGATTGATGCCTCAGAATCATTCTACGATCCACCCTCACTGTCGGAGGTAATGAGGTGTGTCTCATAGATCCCCTCACTGCCTGAACTCGCCTCAGCAAGTGTCACCACTATGGGCGCCTTGCCCTTGCCTTTATCTCCCTTTGGAGGCAACTTATTACCCTTTGCCCGGGAAGCATCTTCTTCCTCATTAATAACAATTCTGTGTTCCTGCTTTCGGGATGGCATGTCTCATCCAGCAACTTTAGGTCTAGCCATTCCTGCAAAACAATGTAGAAAATGTTAGAAAAAGTCAAGAAAAACTTTAGAAATGAATCTGCAAGAAGACTCGCCGACCACTTTCGTGAGCCAAGTTGGGCTCGCCGACCACTTTCGCGAGCCAGGTTGGGCTCGCCGAAAGTTACAGTGCAAAAATGCTCAAAATTTTAAACTAGTCGGTGGTGTCTAGGGCCCTTCGGTGGATCGCCAACACCAATCGGCGAACTAGAAGTAGCTCGCCAAAAGTTACAGATCTATTATGGGAAAAAGAGGCGCAGAAGGGCGATCAGAAGGAGCTTTCGGTGAGTCGCCGAGGGAACTCAGCGAGCACATGCATATCGCCGAAAGTTACAGAACACAAACCTAAAAAATAGAGAAATAAATGGCGATCTAGGGGAATTAGGAGAACCGCCGAACCATTCACCGAGCTCGACCCAATTCGCCAAATTGCCCTTCATGCCAGTTTTTCACCCCTTTCTTCAAAATCAAGCCCGCAGCCTATGATAACTAAATTAAACACCAAAAATATGAAATTTACACTAGACCCATAAGACCCAAGCCCTCGGGCTACTCAGACTTTCCCTGATTTGTCAAAAATTGGCCAATTGACATCTTTTACCCTTAAGAATGACGTCAACTACTCTATCATCAGGAAATTTTCGACATTTAGCACAATCCAGGGTTACTTAGAATTCACCCCGCAAGACCCAACAATTTATGCTATATTTGTAAAGCTAGGTGGCAATGAAATCCCAAAATCGATCTCGAGCAAAGATCCCAAAAAAATGAGAGTAGAAATGCAAGAATACGAAAAATTTAATATAGGTGAGAGAGTAAGGGAGTTGAAAAAGTGAGAAAGTGAAGGATTTTTTAATTTAAAACTGTTTGCCCCTTTTAAAACTCTTCAGTTCGCGCGTCAGTCGGCGAGGTAAGTCGAGCATGCCGACCCACTCAGTGATATACCGAGTGGTACTTCATCCCAGCAAGTTTTACAAAACCTCTAGCAAATCAGGTGGTTCAAACGGCGGTCCAAGTCATGCTCGCCGACCTGTTCGGTGAGTCGGCGATTGGACTTTTGGCTCGCCTAGTTGCCATTTTCCCGAAACTCTGACTTTTCAACCTGCACATTCAATACCCATTATTCAAACAACAAAGATTAAAGTAATAAACCTTGAGTTGCCTACGAAGAAGTGCCTCACTTAACATCGTGGCACGAAGTGGATATTCTTTCAAGGGTCATTCTTCGGGTTGGCCAGGGTGTCACTTGGTAGACCCCCTTTTTGCCTTGGGTTCAAATGAGATGAAATTTGAACCATTTGCATTTTCGATTGCTTGATGGACAGTGAGTGTGAGGTGACCGTCTGATTAAGTGTAGAGACGTCCTCTTTCATTTATTTCAAAACTTTTTCCGACCCTTCTACCTTATTGAGAATGCGTGAGAGCATGTCTTCCGTACGGATATTCTCCGAGTCAGCCCTTGGTTCCTTGGGCTTTTGAAGCTCATGAGGTGGGACGTATCTTCCCTGGTCACCATCCCTTTTCTTCCAAGTAGCGTTACAATCACGCCATTCTCTATCACGATCTCTCCATCCATCATCTATATTCCAACCCAGATTTCCACCCGACCTTGGATAGTTTAGATGAAAACATCTTCCTTGATTTGCAATGAAGTTCACTTCCTCATTATACAATGCCTCAAACTGTACCTCATCGGGGTTAGGTCCCACAATACCCACAATATTTACACTCTTCAACCCACTACCCATCACATTTTTCGACAATAAGTCCATCTAGGTCATCATTTTGGCTACATTTTGGTCTCTCTCGTGATCCTTATCGATCTACTCTTTTGTCATTCTAAAAGTTAGAGGAGACACTTGGTCCTCACGAGTGTACCATGCTCTATTGAGCTTGGTCATACCATCAAGGAGTTGAGATGCAACCTCATAAGGCTACTGCATTATACCTCCGGGAACAAGTTGATCAGCAACTCATTTGTTCATCGAGTCAAGACTCTTTTATAAGTATTGCAACAAGACGTTGTTGGGAAGCCCATGAGTTGGCCATTGAAGTACCAACTTCTGAAATCTCAGCCATGTCTCGTGGATTGGCTCACCTTCCAACCGTTTAAAACCTTGAATACTATCTCTTAACGTCATCATTTTTTACGGGGAAAAGTATTTCACATAGAGAGCTACAGTAAGCTCATTCCAAGTAGTAATGGAATTCCTTGGGAGATCAGCTAGCCACTTGGTGGCCTCTCCCATCAAAGAAAATGGAAATAATCGAAGACATACATATTCTTGAGAGATATTCTTGAACGAGAACGGTCCGGAAACGTCGACAAAATTCCGGACATGCTCATGGGGATCCTCATGAGCCAATCCTCCAAACAATCCTTTCATTTGTAAGAGCTGAATCATTGTGCTAGTGACATGAAAAACAGTGTTCCCTTCAGCCGGAGGTAGACGTATGGCCCCAACACAATCCAATTGGATAGGGTCATTAACATCGTTAAAATTTCCTATATCGTCTTGGTGGCCAACTTGGCTCCATTGCTTCCGTTCACGCTCATTTCTTCTTCTGTTCAAACAGAAACACAACTAACAAAGATGAGTCGATCAACTATAACAAAAAGAGATCACAATTCGAACTTCAATAATAGAATTCTTAACAATACCACTCCCCGGCAACGACGCCATTTTGATTAACACTCAAATTACACCTCTTCCAATTCTATGTGTAAAGACGATCGTTAGCCAGTATAAAACATAATGAAGAGTTGGGATCAAACCCACATGGGGAGGTATGATTGTTCGAATTCAGTTATGAAGTACAAACGTGGTCTAATCGGTTATAGGAAAGTAAATTATCGAAGTCATATAAACAAGTCTAAGGGAGTGACAACGAATGTCAGATGGGGGGGTTTGAATTGTCAATTATCAGCTAAAACACAAATGAAAATAGGGGAAACTACAATATAGAGAGAAATTCTCAGGATGTGATCGATTATAGGATAATTTCACTATATGGGTAATTGAAATTACTAATGAATTGCTAAACATCAGTGGGTAGGCTAGACTAAGGGTGTGGTAGTTTCTCTCGAACAACTTCCACGATTCAAGTGATTTCTCTCGAATATCAACAAGTTTATCAATGTAAACAACCCATAACCTTAATTCATCTACTCTCTCGAGCTAGATAGGTAGAATCGAATTTAGGATTTACTATTTTGAGCTAAACCCATATCAACCCAATAACATCAATCATTAATCGAAAGCTTTGGTTTTAAAAGTTCTCCCTCAAGAAAGCCAGAACTCTATATTAGAATTGCATTTGCAACTACAATTTGCAAATTCAAACACACCTAACAATTAAACCCACTTCAATTAACCATTTAAATTAGAGAATAACAATACCCACAAGCTAATTCAGCCCATCATAACATGATCACCCCCCAAGAATTGGGGTTTTAGCTAAGCATCATAAAAAGATAAAAACAGTTACCAACTAGAATAGCCATCAACTGGGTAAAAGTCTCCAAGCCTTTACAATGCTCCAAAATGATTCAGTTCAAAAATCCACGTAAAATCCTCAAAATTAAGCTTAGAAATATTCAATGTCTACAATGGAAACTGTGAACTCAAAGAAAACTCTAACTCTCAAACTTGGGGATGAGAACTCCTCCAAAAACTCAAAGACTTTCAATTTATAGTTGACTGGTTTTTGGCCTGAAAGGCCATTGGGTGAAGTAAGTTGGGCGTCGCCAACCCGATCGGTGATCCGTCATTCTCTCCTATCCATCGCCAATTTGCATTGGCCATCAGTCCTCAGAGTTTTGTAAACTTAGGCGATCAAAGTTGTTGTCGTAGAGTCATTCGGCAATCTGCCAACTGCCCATTCCTGTCGCCAAATTGGTTCGTCCCTAGGGCTGGCATGCTGGAAATTTGTACAAGCTAAAGAGCCACTCGACGGTTCCCCGAGTGGTCTTGGCGATAAGCGGGATTGCTTTACTTCACTTCTTCAGCTTGTTTGTTCCTTTTTGCCTGGTAGTGTCCTCGCCTTGCTCCTTAGGCTTAAATGTTGCAAATTAACACTTTAACATCAGATTCGAGCATAAATTAGGCATTTGAGGACACCTATACCTTCAAAACAAAGACCCAAAAGTGCTGGCAGAGACATGCCACCCTGAAAGTGGGCACGCAGAGTTATCATAAATAAGGAAGCAGCTGCTTCACGGGCAAAGGCTGCTAAGTTACCTCCAAAGGAAGGTAAAGGTAAGGCACCCATAGTGGTGACACCTGCGGAGGGGAGCTCAGTCGGTGAGGGGTCTACTTGACACACCTCACTACCTCCGATAGTGAGGGTGACTCAGAGAATGATTCTCAGGCTTCCATCTCTGAGTCTAAGGATGACCAGTAATTACAGGCTAGGAGAGCTGAGCTACGCTCCCAATCGAGAACAATCCATCTAGGATCCCAGTGCCTCCGACGCCTACCCCTTCAGCTTCAGCTCCAGTGCCTCCTCCAAAATAGACAGTTTGAAGGCACCACCTGTTTAGGGTCCTCCTCTCCGGTCACTCAAATGACTAATGGCCGAGGGTTTGAGGACTATTTTAAAAGAGAAGATATTATCTACCGACGGTGTGGTGGACAAGTACCCAGAGGTGTGGAACACATTCAAGTTCCACAAGTTTGAGATATTTACAAAACACCGAGGCCCCTATATTCCTACTTGGGTCCAGGAGTTTTATTCCACCTACGGAGAGCTAGTGCCAAAGGGGAAGAAAAAGGCAAGTACATTCAAACCAGTGGACTTCATGGGGGTTCAGGGGAAAAAGGTTAAGTGCAGTAGTACAGAGATCCTTAAGGTACTCGGGTGTTCACGGGATTTCATGCACGACTACCCAGATTTGGTCCAAAACAAGACTTTAGATGATCTTAAGGGTTAGTTGGCACCCCTCCTCTCTAATGTTACCCTGAGATGGATTGAGGTAGGTGCCCCTATTGAGAAAAAGTATTTGAACGTTGTTGTAAGATACTGGTTCGGGTTCATTAGCAGCACCAGCATGCCATCACATAATGAGTCTATTCTCCACCACCTGAAGGCAGCTTGTCTCGGTTCTATCATAGCCATGAAGAGGCTGAACCTGGGGATGTTGATTGAGCAGTAGATGGCCATGAGGGCCAAGCAGCGACATACTTCACTCCCATTTCCGGTGTTGATCACCGAGTTGTGCAGATGGGCTCGTGTTCCGAGAGATGAGAAGAAGGATACAGAGGTGACACCCACCTCTTCTACTGACATCTGGTGTATAGAGGTCGAGTACATGCGGGATGAGGTTGACAGGAGGAGGGAAGCACCGGTGGATACTTCCCCGGAGGTCGATGTGGATATGTTGCCTACAGAGGCAATCATGCCTCAGGCTAGTGGACCCTCAGCTACATCTGGGCCTTCCTTCTTTGATATTCAGAGCACTTCTGCAGCACCCCCTTCCCCTAGATCTTCTGCTGCTTCTGCCTCCACACCCACTATCACCTAGGCAATGCTTTACAAGATGGGCCATTTTTTCTAATTCGCTGATATGCATGCCTCCCGAGTAGAGGGTGCTATGTCTAGATGATAGAGCGGGCTATTTTTGCTGCCTTAGCCCCCATTAGGGCTGAGATGAGGGAGTATGGTATCCGGATTTAGGGCCACAAGTTGGCATTAGATGCCCTTACTGTGAGGATGGATGAGTTTGAGAAGGGCCACGGTGCCACAGATGTTGTCACGGCCTTGAAGGCTGACCTTATTGGGTTGCGTAAAGATATGGATGATCTGAAGTCCACCGACCTATCCATATTATTTGGTACTATGGATATCCTGAGGTCTCGAGCACAAATATTCCATCTTGTTCTGAAGTGCCTCTCGCTCTTACGACTGGAGATGAGACTAGAGCTTATGACGCTGATGCTGATTTCGAGGCTGAGACAGATGAGGAGCAGCTTGGTGATTGTGAGGAGATAGTGTATGATGATTTGGCTGATTTGGAGGGTTCTATGTTTGAGACTGCTAGACAGGCATCGCTCCAGGACACTTCCATGGTGGGCTCCAGTAGAGCCAAGGATGCTGAGAAACCGGGCACTAATGCCCCGACAGATGGAGTGATTGATATGCAGACTTCACCCCAGGCCAAGCCTAGCAGGATGACTATTTTTCCTCCCTCTCTGTTACTTTATTGACTATTTCTGATTTTACTTGCATTTGAGGACAACTGCTTCTTTTTGTTGGCGGGGTGAGGTATTTCCATACCTACCTCTTGTGGGCTATTTTTGAGAATATTGGTTTATTTTTTGTTGTAGTTTTGTGAATATTGGAGCTTATTGGTGTTTCTATATATGTTGGTTGTTGAATTGAAATTGAAAGTGAAATTGCATAAAACCAACTTCCGAAAATTAATTTGCTAAGAGTTTGTAAAATAATTCCAAAAGACCAAAACAAAAGTCTCCAATATTGTCTAACTTCTAAAAATAGAAATAACAACTAATATTTATAGTGTTGAAATCCTAAATCAACTAGGAAATGAAAATAAATAAAACTGGGTCACATGCGGTTTTGACTGACAACCTGACCTATGGACTGTGGGTCACCTCCGTGGTTCAGGTACTGGAACTCAAACTTTATGATCTCCTCGACAGATGTGCAGGACGGGCTGTCACTCGACCTACGGTCCATCATTGGTTTCCGGGGTTCCACACTTGGTCAGACTTCCCTGAACTTCACCTACGCTGCATCAGCTACGGGCCGTCATTGGACCTACGGTATGTCGTTGGCTCCGTCAGTTGCTGCAGTTGACATTTCAATCAAATTTTCTGTCAACCGCTTCGAAACCAATTTCCTGAAAAATATTACATAAAAACATTATATCTAATAACAAAATAGCCCAAGACGCACACCAACTCTAAGTGAAATGCATCAAAAATACCGTAAAATCACGGTATATCAGACTACATGAGTTCTACAATCAATAGAAATATAACATGAGTGCAGCCCATATAGAGGATAACTTCAATGTCTAGCATATCAAGTTCTACCAAGAAGCCACCGTACCCACATTTGGGTTCACGGGAACCGCAACCTCCCTATTGGCTTGGGCCGTCACGACTTGATCCAACATTTGAAAAGCAGTCCTAAACTATGCATTAGACACTTGTTCGGCCAAAGGATCGACCAGAACTTGAGGAGCTTGGGGAGGAGCTTTTTTTTCCACATTCTCCCTCACATTCCTTCTAGCATAAGCTCTTCAAGTAGCCATATCCTGTAGAGCATCAGATAAGGATTAGGAGAGAGACCTTATAGAGTTAAAATCTATCGCACGACTTAAGTGTAATGAAAGAAGTGGAGTTTCCTAAACATCTTGTAGCCTCTCATTCATAAATGGGGAGCGCTTCACACTTATGAACAAGACTCTACTTGGCGTGGCTTATGAGACATCCTAGAACCATTCTAAACCTTGTGCTCTGATTGCCAAGTTTGTCAGGACCCAGGGGTACCCCCTTGATGTAACATTGCGTATAGGACCCCAAGGGACCCCATACAAGCCACTTATCATTCATAACATAAGAAATAGAACAATTGAAGTAAAACAACACTTCAAGTCCAATAGTTTTATAAACGAAAAGCGGAAGTCAAAAACACTTGTCTCAATAGCCATCTAATACAATAGAATGAAATTGGGCCTAGCCCATACATCATGTCCAAAACTGAAATACAATAAGGAAACTAGGAACAATGAAAATTCATCCTCGAAGCATGAGGACTCACCAAAGCTCGGGGACTCCGAAATCAACCACTAGCCACGAAACTGAGAAACCTGAGTGTCGGACCCTATATTTGGGGAAATGAAGGAAAGAGTATGCGTTAGTACAAAGCAATGTACCATGTATGATAGCTATGCATAAATCATTTAAATCATGCTAAAATAGGACATTTCATGACATTTAATTGACACAGCTATAACATGATATAAAAGGGTGAGAAACATAAGTCATAAAACATGGTCAATGCAAGCTAACATCATAAAAACCTTTGAACACATATGATATATCCTTGAAGTAACATTAGTTCATTATTAAAGTGGGAAGTAGCCTTAACCGACATAGAGACCATGTGAGCTTTAACATGATCCCCTGGTGTCTCCCACACTGAAAAGGGTTGTCCTACTTACCAAGGTAAGGACCATGAACTTCTAGCTTAGGTGGATCCACTAGCTAATGTCTATCTATAAAATCATCCATGGGGGAACATAGGTAAGGGATAAGGAGATTGCTTCTAGAAACCCGACCTCTACTAACGGAAGAGCTTCCATCTCAATATCCTCTCAATGCTAAGCACAAATCCCAAGTAATAGTCATTTCTTACTTGTTTTTATTATCCATGGAAGGTATGTCATATTCCCAATCCAAGTTAAGTCATTATCCATGGAAAGGTATCATTCAATAACCAATCCAAGCTAAGTCATTAGGATAGCTCTTAATCTTTGATTCAATTTGGTGAGAAGACCTTTCAACCTTAGAACCCTTTATTATGTGAGAAAACTTTTCACATCATGCTTTCATGTGTTTATGAGAACAATCCTTTCAAAAATACAACAACATCATCATTAATACTTTACTCTCAAACAATTCTTAAAACATTTACATAGATTTCATATGAACATGCATAATTTCATAATTTACCTCTCAAGGATCAAAACCCACTTTCAATCATCAACATTTAGAAAACATGGGTTAGATATAGATTTCATCATAAATTCATGTAACTCTATCAATAAATGCTTGATTTCATAAAACTCTTTCTTTATAATCAAAATCCACATCATGTGATCATAATTTGAAAACATGGGGATTACATGGGTTCATAGGGCAAATCATCATAAAATAATAGTATTTCATCAATTCATGCATAAAAGATCATAGTCCAATAATTTAAATCAATAATCAAGAGAACCCATGACAATTGAAGAAAACCCTAACTCAATTGGGGATTTCTAACTTTAAAAATAGAGGAATTTAGGAACTCCATGAATAGAAGGAATCCATGGATGAAAACTATCATACCTTGAAGCTAATCGCTAATCTTCAATGGAGCAATTGAGACTTGAATTGAAACCCTAGGTTGAATTCTTCTTCTTCAAGCTTTCTAGATAGAGAATTATTTGAGAGTTCTTCTTGTTGGTGAATTTGAAGAGAATGGGGTGAATGAACTAATTTGGGGGTTGAAATCACTTATATACGGGTCTTAGTGAAGGGTAAAACGATGTAGTATAGAGATAAAATAATTAGGAAAAGACCCAACTGCCTCTCAACTTAACTGCTGAACCACCACCTACAGACCTTAGTCGATGGACCGTGGACTGACCTAAAACCCATCTTGGTGGTCCATCATTCGGATCAGAGAGGGGTCTTCGGGGGGTCCGGACCATGAGCCCTCAACCACGGAATGTGGTGTGACCAACGGTCCGTTGGTTCGGGCCGTGGTTCCAACTGCTTGAACCCCTTTTTGGGTGCCCATCCATAGACAACACCTACGGTCCGTGGTCCTATCCACGGGCCGTGGGTGGCCCTCGTGGCTGGCACTTACAAATTCAAGAAAACTACTATGTTTCCCTTTTTCGAATCCATGGTGTTACAATGAATAATAGAAAAACAGACATAACATAATACCCACTATATTAAATCAACACCCAATCCCATAATTACACCCATAGATCTTGGGGTTTTAGCCAACCATCACAAGAAGTAAAGAAAGTATACCTTTCATGAAAGCATTCATGTGTTACATGAAATTAAGTAATTACATAAGAGAACCCACTTTGAATTCAACTTTAATTTTTCAATTTCAAGAACAAAGTTAAAAACCCCAAAAACTAGAAAGTATTCTTCACAAGGTAAAGTGCTTTTGTCTCTTACCTTGTTCATACACCAAAAACTATTACAAGTCACATTTTCTTCCACCCTAAAATTTTTCTCTCCTTTGGGCTATTTATTATTTCCCAAAAGCCTAGCCAAAAACTCACTACATGACCCATTTGGTGATGTTAGATGGGCTTGCCGATCACATAGGGTGAATCGCCATTTTCTCTTCGGCTCGCCTTTCTTTTTCTTTTGGCTTCAGTTATTTAAACCTCAGTCAGCAAGCTCGTTTGATTCTACCGTTCATATTCGGAATATCACCAAGTACCACCTTAGTTTGCCTTCCGAGCCTTAAAATTTTCTCCTTGTATTATCACTTTTGGTGATGTTCTACATGTTCACCCTTTCTCATTTGGCGAATCGCCTTTCCATTTTGAGTTCTTCGAGCTGCTTCAATAAATACAAGTGTTGTACACTGTTAATTTGGGTGAGGTCATGCTCATTAGGCAATCCTCCATTCTTTTTTGGAGACCATCAGCTCATAGTTTACACTTCTTTTTACACTTTTAGCCATTATTTCAAACATTAATCCTTGTGTTGTCCTTAAGCCTTCATAGCTAAAAATTATCAAAATATCATTAGAATAGGACATAATTAGGCATTGAGGACACTAATTTTTGAGATAAATAGGCGTAAAATGAGTGTAAATATACAACTCATTAATAGGCACAAGTATGTATCAGTACATTAAATGTACTAAGTATTAGAAAATGCATAAAAGCGAAAAGCATGATAACATGATGCAATACCAAGTAAAACGTAAAAAAGGCATTTAGAAAGAAATCATAAATTATATACGAGGTTAATGCATAACTGCAACCATTTGAAAACATTTCATAAACCTTTGAAGAAAATGTTGTTCATTTGTAGGATATTTAACGTTAACTGGCAATAAGACCACGTGAGATATCACATGAAATCTGGCATGACCTTCATACCAAAAAGGAGAAACTATTTTCAAAGTTAGAATTCCATCGGATTCATTATTGTTATCGTGGATCCACTAGCTATGTCATTTAAGACAATCATATTAGGGCACGTACTTTGGGACAAGGGAATTGGTACTAAAGACTGAACCTGTAACATCCCAGATCTGAAAGAGGGTAAGACAGCATTTTTCAGAGCCTACAGGAGACAACCAATGGAGGCCACCCACGGCCCGTGGATGAAACCACGGACTGTAGGTTGATCCGTGGATGGGCACCCAAAAAAGGGTTCAGAAAGTTGGAACCACGGCATGAACCAATGGACTGTTGGTGGGAACACTGTTTGTGGTCGAGGGCCCATGGTCCAGACCCCCCAAACCCATGTTTCTAACGACGAACGATGGTCATGCAGGACAGACTGTCGTCTTGACCACGGTCCGTTGGTCGTGGCCGTGAATGGTGGACTGGCAATTAAGTTTAGGGGAAGTAGGGTTTTTTCCTAATTATTTTATCTCTATACTACATCATTTACCCTTCACTAAGACCCATATAAAAGTGATTCCAACCTCAAAATTAGTTCATTCACTTCATTCTCTCAAAATTCACCAAAAAGAAGAACTCTCAGATATTTCTCTCTCTAAAAAGCTTGAAGAAGAAGGATTCAACCTAGGGTTTTAAGACAAGTCTCTATTCCTCCATTAAAGATAAGTAGTTGGCTTTAAAGTATGATAGTTTTCATCCATGGATTCCTTCCATTCATGGAGTTCCCAAATTCTCCTATTTTCAAAGTTAGAAATCTCTAATTGAGTTAGGGTTTTCTTCAATTATCATGGGTTCTCTTGATTATTTATATAAATTATTGGACTATGATCTTTTATGCATGAATTGATGAAATACTATTATTTTATGATGATTTCCCCCAAGAACTCATGCAATCCCCATGTTTTCAAGTTATGATCATATGATGTGGGATTTTGATTATGAAAGAAGAGTTTTATGAAATCAAGCATGTATTAATAGGATTACATGAATTTATGATGAAATTTATATCTAACTCATGTTTTCTAAATGTTAATGATTAAAAGTGGATTTTGAACCTTGAAAGGTAAATTATGGAATTATGCATGTTCTAAAGAAATCAGTGCAAATATTTTAAGGATGCTTTGAGAGTAATGTATCAATGTTGATTTTGTTGTTGTGTTGTTGAAAGGATTTCAGATATACACATGAAAGCATGATTTTGGAAAGATTTATCACATAATAAGGATTCTAAGACTGAAAGGTCTTCTCACCTAATTAAATCAAAGATTAAGATTTATCCTAATGAAACCTAGCTTGGATTGGTTATTGAATGATATATTTCCATTGATAATATCTTAGCTTGGAATTGCAAAATGAAGTGCCTTTCCATGGATAATGAGTACAAGTAAGAAATGACTATTCCGTGGGATTTATGATTAGCACCGAGAGGATATTGAGATGGAAGCTCTCCCGTTAGTAGAGGTCGGGTTTCTAGAAGCAATCTCCTTATCCCTTACCTATGTGCCCCCGTATGAGGAATGTCTAGATAGAAATTAGCTAGTGGATCTACTTAAGATAGAATTTCATGGTCCTTACCTTGGCAAGTAGGACACCCCTTTTTGGTGTGGGAGACACAGGGGGATCATGTTATAGCTCACATGGTCTTTATGTCGGTTAAGGCTACTTCCCACAATAATAATGGACTAAGGTTACTTCAAGGAGTATCTCATATGTGTTCAAAGGTTTTAATGATGTTGTCTTGCATTGACCATGTTTTATAACTTATGTTTTCTAACCCATTTATATCATGTTTTAGCTTTGGTCAATTGCATGTTATGAAATGTCCCCTTTTTTCATGATTTAAATGTTTTATGCATAGCTATCATACTTGGTACATTGTTTTGTACTAACGCATACTCTTGCCTACATTCCACCAAATATAAGGTCCGACAGTAAGGTTTCTCAGTTTCGTGGCTAGTGGTTGATAACGAGGTTCCCAAGCTTTGGTGAATCCTCATGCTTCAAGGACGGACTTTCATTGTTCTTAGTTCTTTCTTATATTTCAGTTTTGGACATGATGTATGGGCTAGGCCCCATTTTATTCTATTGTATTAGATTTCTATTTAGACAAGTATTTTAGACCTCCGTTTTACTTCTATAAAACTATTTGAGTTGAAATGTAGTATCTACTTCTTTTATTCTATTTCTTATGTTATGAATGCTAAGTGAATTGTATGGGATCTCTCGGGGTCCTATACGCCATGTAAAATCTAGGGGGTACCCCTGGGTCGTGAAAAACTTGGTAATTAGAGCACAAGGTTTAAAATGGTCCTAGGATGTCTCATAAGCCACGTCGAGTAGATTATTGTTCATG
Organism: Solanum etuberosum; assembly: GCA_029582245.1. Classification (NCBI taxonomy): domain Eukaryota; kingdom Viridiplantae; phylum Streptophyta; class Magnoliopsida; order Solanales; family Solanaceae; genus Solanum; species Solanum etuberosum. The sequence goes on along the minus strand of JAJONR010001057.1, from coordinate 19,068 downwards.
AGTATGAAGCGCGCCACATTTATTAATTAGAGGCTAAAGATGATTAGGAAACTCCACTTCTTTCATTACTCTAAAGTCGTGCGATAGAGTTTAACTCTCTATAAGGTCTCTCTCCTAATCCTTATCTGATGCTCTACAGGATATGGCTACTCGAAGATCTTATTCTAGAAGGAATGTGAGGGACAATGTGGAACAAGAAGCTCCTCCCAAAGATCGTCAAGTTCCGGTCGATCCTTTGGTCGGGCAAGTAAATAATGTGTAGTTTAGGGCTTCTTTTCAAGTGTTGGCTCAAGCCGTGACGGCCCAAGACAATAGGGAGGTTGCAGTTCCCGTGAACCCAAATGTGGGTACGACGGCATCTAGAGTAAGAGACTTCACTAGGATGAATCCTTCGAAGTTTCTTGGTACTAAGGTTAGGGAAGATCCTCAAGAGTTCATTGATAAGGTCAACAAGGTGTTGATGATCATGGGAGTGACGCCGGTGGAAAGGGAGGAGTTGGCCACTTATGAACTTAAAGGTGTTGCTCAAACGTGGTTCAACCAATGGAAAGGAGGGAGATCGAAAGATGCAGGTCCTCTTGATATGGAGAAGTCTAAGGCTGCTTTTCTTGATAGGTTCTTTCTCCTTGAGATGAGGGAAGCAAAGGTGCTTGAGTTCATCAACCTTCGTCAACAAAGTATGAGTGTAAGGGAATATGCTTTGAAGTTCACACAATTGTCTAAATTTTCTCCAACAATAGTTGCCGATCCAAGGGCAAGGATGAGTAAGTTCGTTTCGGGTGTGTCCGAAATGGTGGTTAAAGAATGTCGTACCGCCATGCCCATTAATTATATGTACATCTCTCATCTCATGGTTCATGCTCAACATATCGAAGAGGAGAAACTCAAGGAAAAGTGTAAGGAAACAAAGAGGGGTAAAACCGGTGATGGTAATTTCTCTCATGCAAGGTCCGATGGACTTGGTCGTCCTAGATTTCAATAAAGGTTTTCCTGTCAAGGTTCCTCCAATGCTCCTCCTAAGTTCAACAAAGATAGGGTGTCTAACCCTAAGCCTCAATGAGGGAATGGTAGTGGATCTTTCTTGCCTACGTCTACTTGTTCTAGGTGTTGAAAGAAGCATAAGGGTAAGTGCCTAGCCAGCATAGATGGTTGCTTCAGTTGTGGTAAGAGTGGTCATAAGATGAGGGATTTCCCAATTCTTACAGCTAAAGGATGAGAGGGCAATCAAGATCTTCCTAGTGGTTCGGGTTTCAATGCTCCCAAGCAAAACCGATTCTATGCAGTTCAGACTCATGGTGAACAAGAGGGTTCTCCTGATGTTGTTACCAGTATGTTGAAAGTTTTCAACTTGATGTTTATGCTTTACTTGATCCTGGTGCTACCTTGTCTTTTGTGACACCATATGTGGCTATGAGGTTTGATCTTCTTGCGGATGTGTTATTAGATCCTTTTTCTGTCTCTACTCCTATTGATGATTCTATTGTGGCTAAGAGGGTCTATAGAAAGTGTCCCGCTTCCTTGTCCCATAGAGTTAATCTTTGTGACTTGGTAGAGCTTGATATGCTAGATTTTGATGTTATCTTTGGTATGGAATTTCTGCACTCATGTTATGCTTCTATTGATTGTAGAACTCGTGTAGTCAAGCTTAAGTTTCCGAATGAGCCTGTCCTAGAGTGGAAGGGGGGAAATTCCATGCCTAATGGTCAGTTTGTCTCTTATCTTAAATATAGAAATATGATATATAAGGGTTGCATATACCATCTAATTAGGGTAAGGAATGTAGATTTCGAAACCCCTACTCTTCAGTCTGTCCCCGTTGTTAATGAGTTTGCGGAAGTGTTCCCATATGATTTACCCAGTATTCCTCCCAAAAGGGAAATAGACTTCGGTACTGACCTTCTCCCAGATACACAACCTATTTCTATTCCTCCTTACCACATGGCTCCAGCGGAATTGAAGGAGTTGAAAGAACAATTGAAAGATCTGTTGGATAACGGTTCCATCCGACCGCATATATCTCCATGGGGTGCTCTAATTTTGTTTGTTAGAAAGAAAGATGGTTCTCTTCGTATGTGTATTGACTATCGTTAGTTGAACAAGGTGATTATTAAGAATAAGTATCCTCTTCAAAGGATAAATGATTTATTTGACCAACCTCAAGTAGCAAGTTACTTTTCCAAGATTGACCTTAGGTCGGGATATCACCAATTAAGGGTGAAAGAAGATGATATTTCGAAGATAGCCTTTCGAACTGGGTATGGTCATTATGAGTTTTTCATAATGTCATTTGGGTTGACTAATCCTCTGGCGGCGTTTATGGATTTGATGAATAGGGTGTTTAGACAATAACTTGACATGTTTGTGATTGTGTTCATTGATGATATATTGATTTATTCGAGAAGTGAGAATGAGCATATTGATCACTTGAGGATCGTGTTGTAAGTTCTTAAGGACCAACAATTCTTTGCCAAGTTTAGAAAATGCAAGTTTTGGCTAAGATCCATAGCTTTCCTTGGCCATATTTTTTCAAGTGAGGGTATTGAGGTAGATCCTAAGATGACGAATGCAGTCAAGAGTTGGCCTAGACCTCTAACTCCTTCGGATATTAGATGTTTCTTGGGTTTAGCCGGTTACTACTGAAGTTTTGTTGAGGGGTTCTCTTCAATTTCATCTTCTTTGACGGCTTTGACTCAAAAGAAGGCTAAGTTCATATGGTCCGAAGCATGTGAGAGGAGTTTTCAAGAATTGAAGGATAGACTTACTTCTGCTCTAGTGTTGACTTTATTGGAAGGGACAAATGGCTTTGTGGTTTATTGTGATGCCTCAAGAATTGGGTTAGGGTGTGTGCTTATGCAGAATGGGAAAGTCATTACCTATGCCTCAAGGGAACTTAAGATTAATGAGAAGAATTATCCTACCCACGACCTTGAACTAGCGGCGGTTGTTTTTGCCTTAAAGATTTTGAAGCATTATTTGTATGGTGTGCATGTAGATGTGTTTACTGACCATAAGAGTTTGCAATATGTGTTTAATCAAGAGGATCTAAATCTTCGCCAAAGAAGGTGGCTTGACCTATTAAATGATTATGACATGAGTGTTCTCTATCACCCCAGAAAGGCAAATGTTGTGGCGGATACTCTTAGTCGGTTATCCATGGGAAGTGTTCCTCATATTGAAGAAGAAAAGAAAGAGTTAGTTCTAGATGTTCATATACTGGCCCGATTGGGTGTTCGGTTAGTAGGCTCTACCAAGGGTTGTGTTATGGTCCACAATGGTTCAGAATCGTCTTTAGTGGTGGATGTGAAACCCAAGCAAGCTCTTGCTCCAATTTTGGTCGACTTAAAAGAAGCGGTACTTAAGAAATCCGTTGAGCCTTTCTCCCAAGGGGAAGACGGTGTACTTAGATCTTAAGGTCATTTGTGTGTTCCAAATGTTGATGACTTGACGGAACAGATCTTGTCAGAAGCCCATAGTTTGAGATATTGCGATCACCCGGGAGGCACCAAGATGTACCGTGATTTGCCGGAGGTTTGTTGGTGGAATGGGATGAAGAAGGATATTATGGAATTTTTTACTAAGTGTCCTAATTGTCAACAAATGAAAGTTGAGTATCAGAAACCGGGCGGTTTATCCCAAGACATTAGTATTCCTACTTGGAACTTGGAAGATGTTAGTATGGATTTCATTGTTTGTTTGCCTCACACCCGGCGACAACATGACTCGATTTGGGTTATAGTAGATCGGATGACGAAATTGGCTCATTTTATTCCCGTCAAAGTTTCTTATTCGGTGCAGGATTATGCCAAGTTGTACATGAGAGAAATGGTAAGGTTACATGGACTGCCTTTGTCCATTATTTCATACATGATAGAAATGGTAAGGTTACATGGACTGCCTTTGTCCATTATTGCCTGTCATGGCACCCAATTCACTTCTCAATTTTGGAAGTCTTTCCAAAAGGTTCTTGGTATTCGTGTTAAGCTTAGTACGACCTTTCATCCCCAAACCGATGGGCAAGCGGAACGTACTATCAAAATATTGGAAGATATGTTGAAAGCTTGTGTGATTGATTTTAAGGGTAATTGGGATGACAATTTGCCATTGATTGAGTTTGTATATAACAATAGCTATCACTCAAGTATTGGTATGGCACCATTTGAGGCATTGTATGGTAGGTGGTTTAGATCTCCGATAGGTTTGTTTGAGGTTGGTGAAGTAGCCCTAATAGGTCTCGAGTTTTTACATGAGGCTATAGAGAAGATTCGACTTAGTAGGGAAAGGTTGAAAACGACTCAAAATCGGCAATAGCCATATGCCGATGTAAGAAGAAAAGATCTTGAATTTAATGTTCATGGTTGGGTTTACTTGAAAATTTCATCCATGAAGGGTATAATGAGGTTTGGTAAGAAAGGGGAGCTCAGTCCTCGTTATGTAGGCCTATATCAGATTTTGAGACTCCTTGATAAGGTTGCTTATGATTTAGATTTGCCTAATGAGTTGGCATCGGTGAATCCGGTTTTGCATCTGATTTTTCAATGTCTCTATGTTGAAGAAATGTGTTGGTGATCCGACATCCATGTTCCCTTAGAAGGTTTGGGAGTTAAGGAGAATCTTTCTTCTAAAAAAGTTCCGGTTGAGATTTTAGACCGGCAAGTCAAGAAGTTGAGAAATAAAGAAATAGCTTCCGTGAAAGTGTTGTGGAGGAATCAGTTAGTTCAGGGTGCTAGTTGGGAGGCCGAGGCCGATATGATGTCCCGATAACCTCATCTCTTTACTTCTACTCTTACTCTAGCTTGAGGTAATGAGTTCCTCATGGTTTGTTCTTTGTTGTGAAGTCATGTGTCTTGAATGTTTACATGATTTCCTTACTATGCATAATCTATGAAAAGTTCAATTTTTGAGAAAATGAGTCAATTTTATTGATTTCTACATGTTTGTGTGCATTTGAGAATGAATTTCATATAGACTACATGATATGATGATATGAGCATGTTTTAGGTTGGAATTGATTTTTCCTCTTCGGATATATGTATTTGAGTATGTTTTTAGCTTGGATTTTATGTTTCCTCCTTGGATGTTAGCTTGGAGTTGATGTTTCTTCATCGGATATGTGTATTGCATGCATGATGGGATTTTAGATTTAGTTACACCCCTCTTATGATGTTTTGATTACGTCTTAGCTTGGAGTCGATAATTCCTCATTGATTATATGCATGTAGATAAAATTTCTCTCCTAGTCTTTTCGTACTAGCTTGAATCTCATTCGAGGACGTATGATCCCAAGGGGGAGATATTGAAACACCCCGGATCCGAAAAAGGGTAAGAAAGCATTTTTCAGAGGTTGCAGGAGCCAACCAATAGAGGCCACCCATGGCACGTGGATGGGACCAAGGACTGTAGGTTGGTCCAAGGATGGGAACCCAAAAAGGGGTTCAGAAAGTTTGAACCATGGCCTGAACCAACGGACCGTTGGTGGGATCACGGTCCGTGGTCGAAGGCCCGTGGTCCAGACAACCCAAACCTATGTTTCTGACCACGAACGACGCTCGTGCGGCACGGACTGTCATCCTGACCAAGGTCCGTCCGTTGTGGCCGTGAATAGTGGACTGGCAGTTAAGTTTAGGGGCAGTAGGGTAGTTTCCTAATTATTTTATCTCTATACTACGTCGTTTTACCCTTCACTAAGATCCCTATATAAGTGATTCCAACCCCCAAATTAGTTCATTCACTTCATTCTCTCCAAATTCACCAAAAAGAAGAACTCTCAAATATTTCTATCTCTAAAAAGTTTGAACAAGAAGGATTCAACATAGGGTTTCAAGAAAAGTCTCAATTCCTCCATCGAAGATAAGCAATTGTCTTTGAAGTATGATAGTTTTAATCCATGGATTCCTTCCATTCATGGAGTTCCCAAATTCTCGTATTCTCAAAGTTAGAAATTCCCAATTGAGTTAGGGTTTTCTTCAATTGTCATGGGTTCTCTTGATTACTGATTTATATGATTGAATTATGATCTCTTATTCACGAATTGATGAAATACTATGATTTTATGATGATTTCCCCCATGAACTCAAGTAATCCCCATGTTTTCAAGTTATGATCATATGATGTTGGATTTTGATTATAAAAGAAGAGTTTTATGAAATCAAGCATGTATTAATAGGATTACATGAATTTATGATGAAATTCATATCTAAGCCATGTTTTCTAAAGGTTGATGATTGAAAGTGGGTTTTTAACCTTGAAAGGTAAATTATGAAATTATGCATATTCCTATGAAATTTATGCAAATGTTTTAAGGATGCTTTGAGGGTAAAGTATCAATGATGATGTCGTTGTTGTGTTGTTGAAAAGATTTCTCATATAAACATGCATGATTGTGAAAGATTTTCTCACATAATAAGGATTCTAAGGTTGAAAGGTCTTCTCACCTAATTGAATCAAAGATTAAGAGCTATCCTAATGAAACCTAGCTTGGATTTGTTATTGAATGATACCTCACCATGGATAATGACTTAGCTTTGATTGGCAAGATGACGTGCCCTTCCATGGATAATGAGTACAAGTAAGAAATGACTATTCCGTGGGATTTATGCTTAGCAACGAGAGGATATTGAGATTGAAGCTCTCCCGTTAGTATAGGTTGGGTTTCTAGAAGCAATCTCCTTATCCCTTACCTATGTGCCCCCATAGGAGGATTTTCTAGATAGACATAAGCTAGTGGATCCACTTAATCAAGAAGTTCATGGTCCTTACCTTCGCAAGTAGGATACCCTTTTTCGGTGTGGGATACACCGAGGGATCATGTTATAGCTCACATGGTCTCTATGTCGGTTAAGGCTACTTCCCACAATAATGAAGAACTAAGGTTACTTCATGGAGTATCTCATATGTGTTCAAAGGTTTTAATGATGTTAGCTTGCATTGACCATGTTTTATGACTTATGTTTTCTAACCCCTTTGTATCATGTTTTAGCTTGGTCAATTGCATGTTATGAAATGTCTCTTTTTTGCATGATTTAAATGTTTTATGCATAGCTATCATACTTGGTACATTGTTTTGTACTAACGCATACTCTTGCCTACATTCCCCTAAATGTAGGATCCGACAATCAGGTTTCTTGGTTTTGTGGCTAGTGGTTGATTACGAGGTTCCCGAGCGTTGGTGAGTCCTCATGCTTTGAGGAAGGACTTTCATTGTTCTTAGTTCTTTCTTATATTTCAGTTTTGGACATGATGTATGGGCTAGGCCCAATTTCATTCTATTATATTAGATGGCTATTGCGACAACTGTTTTAGACTTCCGCTTTACTTCTATAAAACTATTGGACTTGAAATATTGTCTTTACTTCTTTTGTTCTATTTCTTATGTTATGAATGCTAAGTGGCTTGTATGGTGTCTCTCGGGGTCCTATACGACATGTTACATCTAGGGGGTACCCCTGGGTCGTGACAAAACCTCTACTAGCAGTACGACCTCAATTCCAAAGTGCTCTCGGTGCTAACTAAATCCCAACAGAAAAGACATAGACATGTTCATATCGTAATACTTGTAGAGGCAACAATTAAGACTACCGATCCAATCAAAAGTTCATATTAAAGTAGCTTCTTTCAAATCATCATTTCATCAACTTTTGTATTAGACACTTACCTTTCTAATCATCTAAATCGTTATTACATTCAATTGTGATAAAACCTTCCATAAATCATTGACACTTTATCTTAAAAGCATTCTTTAGTCATAAATTATTCTTTTCATAAAACATGCATAAACCTTAATCAAATTTATGATCCTAGTTCATAATTTATAAGAATTGTTCATAATTCAAGTTCATAAAATAGGCATAGGCATGGGTTTATATGAAATAAATTGAAATTCATTTTACTGACTCAAATCAAGCATAATGAGATTGACTAAAATAAATTGAATCATAATAAATAGAACCCATGGTTATTTGCATGAAACCATAGATAATTGGGTGAAATTGTGCAATATCCCATATTAAATAAAGAATAAATAAGTTATTAAAAAAATAAAATGTAAAATCATGGGCTAAAGACCATGAGAAGTATGGCAAGTTAAAAGAAAAAGAATCTTAGGGTGTCCCAATTGAAAACAACCGCTGTAAGCAAATTAGGAGGGAAAAAAAAACTAAAGAACTTGGGGAGGGGAAAATGCAACAACTAAGGAAGCTGAAAACCCGACTTTAAAAGAGATACATAGAGACAAGAAGCAACAAATGCTTCATATGTCACGATCCAAGGCAGTCCTTAGATATGACATGGTGCATAAGACCTGATAACGTTCAAATAACTCCTCAAAACCAATCAAAAGAGTGAGTGGTCGTCGTCAATAAGAATACCCAAATAAGAATCGGGGTCGAATCCCACAGGGACTGATATACGGTTAAAAATTTAATTAGAGAATTTAAAAGCACTGAATTTTAATGAAATGGAAAGAACAATTGGGTGGAGACATCCACCAATGTTAACAACAATAATTCAGTCACCCAATTAACAATATTGAAAATTCACAAAGTTTAAGAGCTCAAGGGGTGTGGGGATCAACTATTGATTCTAATTCGATAATTATAGAATAGCTCGTTACAAATAGAAAAACGCAAATAAGCTAGGTCATCTTACTTGACGCCGATATTCTTTCGATCTCAAAACATGCTTGCATAGAATCTCGTTTCGGTCTCATCTATATGCCATTCAAACATACCCAAAACATTATATTTTTAATCAAGTCACCTAAATTATAGCTATTGAACAGATTACCAACTTATATTGGTCTCTTTTGAGCACTATTATAAGATTGAAACTAAAATTAAGTTTGTTACCTTAATTCATGAATTAATCACTCGACAATCAGTCAAATTAATCAATAATAGTAATAAAACAGAGCAATTCAACAAACCCACAAGATTAGTTAAACATCAAACCCCATAATTACGCACCAAGAGTTTTGGATTTTAGCCACACATTACAAAGTGTAAATAGATTACTCATTGTATTAAATCAGTCATGGGTAACTTGAATTTATGTATCTAATAGCAAATCCACTTCAAACCCAACTTTAATTTCCCAAATTCATGATTTATATAAGTTAAATCTTCAACAATAAAAGTGTTCTTGTTTTATGGGATGTGTTTCTCTCTCTAGAATGTTCAAACTATTTCTCTCAATTTTTCCACACTTTCTTTCTATATCCTCTCAATTTTTCCACACTTTCTATATCTCTCCTCTGGGCAATTTATAGGTTCACAAAATTTTGCCCAAAAATTAGTTCCATTTCCCTTTCGGTGACATTAGCTCTGTCTGCCAAATGCATTCGGCGAATCCCCCATCTTCCTTTGGTTCGCCTTTCTCTTACTTCAAGCTTTAGGTGTTTGAGTATGATAAGATAATCACGTCTGAGTTCACTTTTGTAACTTTGGAAACTTGCCGATTTACACCTTGTGTCGCCCTTTGAACCGTCATTTCATCTGCCAGCAATGCCAGATTCAATGATATATATAAACTTGCTTTGCCTTATAACATTCACTAGATCAACCTTTTTTACCCCCTTCATCGATTGACCTTGAGGGCTGACTTAGTGCACTGTCTCTTTAGGCGGTCTCACATTGCTTTGCCGACTCACCCTTCTTGCTAGGAAATCAAAAGTATTTTGTAACACCCCAACTTTTCAAAATGCTAATTTAACTCGTACCTTCGTGGAAAAATAAAGAGGGTGAGTAATAAATTAAGAATGATGTGGTATGTCATATTTTAAGTGTTCAAGGGTTGTATCTCCAGTTTTTAAGTTAGGTAAGTTGCAAAATAAAAGTTGGCGAAAGTTATCGTAAGTTTCTTTTTAAATATTTTTCTAAAATTCGGGTCAAATGTCTCGGAGGTTATCTCCCAATCTATAAATAGTTATGGGGCCTACAACTTAAAAAATTGAAGGTCTACGAGTCTAGTTTTCAACACATCAAACCGTTCAGTCATATGACTTCAGAATAGAAAGATATTCACATTTTTGTGAGACTGCAAGCAGGCACGTGAGGTGGGTCCCCTAGGTCGGTGGAACTCTTTATAGATCTTCTTCTTCGACTTTTCTTCATTTTTTTCAGTGAATAACCAAAAAACTTAGAAAACCCACTTTTAGGATCAACCAAATTATATATTTTCTCGACTTAAGTCCTGGATGAAAATTGTTCTACGCGTTGAGCTCGTCATCATGGTATAATTTGTTTTATCGATTTCGTAGCATATCATACTTTGGTGTTGGGACATACTTTAAGGTTTTGAGGTGTATTACGAACTTAAGATCAAGGTAAGACCCTTATTTCATCGATTCTAGTTTTGATAAGCCGCAAATAATAATTTGCGACGGCAATAAATATCTTTTATCGGATTATCGTGGTATCTTCTATTTTCATGTATTGATTACGGTCCTGCCTTGTTGTAGTAGCGAGGTGGGGCTGTGAGTAAAAGTCGTTAGGCCACATGAATTCAGTAAAAATGGTATGTTAAGGTTATTCCCTTCTTACGGTATGTTTCCTTAAAGCTTAGGAGCAATGTAATTGGGTTGTTATCGTTGTTATACTTGTAGCCATTAGTGTTGATTGTTGGCTGCTCGAGTGGATATAATCCTCCCTTGTCGGGATTCTTATTCAGTTAGTAGCGTCCCTATATTGGACACGACTTAGAGGCTATTCATCTAGGTTGCTTATAGCTAAATTGCTCGCTTTTAGCCTATTGGATTGTTATTGTTTCCCTTGGGGCTATTATGGTTATCTGCAGAAATATGATCTATGCCTAGAAGGGCTATGTTCTGCCTACTGGGCTATATTGACGTCTAATAAGGCTATGTGCTACCTATAGTGCCATGTTGTTGCCTAAGAGGGCTATGATGTTGTCTAAGAGGACTATGTTACTGCCTAAGAGGGCTATGTGTTGCCCACGGGGCTATATTGATGCCAAAGAGTGTTATGTGTTTCCTACGGGGCTAATTTGACGCCAAAGACGGCTATGTGTTGCCTACAGGGCTATGATGATGCAAAAGAGGGATATGTTGATGCAAAAGAGGGCTATGTGCAGCCCACAGAGCTATGATGTTGCCTAAGAGGGCTATGCACTGCCTATGGGGCTATATCGTTGCAAAAAAGGGCTACGTTACTTCTTACAGTGACAAGGGTCTATCGATAGGGGTATGTAGGTTGATTTGGCACCTTCTGGGCTTATGGGGACCAAGGTAGGTGTTGTGTTGTTTGTACCTGCCGAGCTTATGGGGGCTTGGTTAGGTTGTTGTTTGATCATTTGTTTGTATTTTTAGATTCAGTAGTGGGTTAGCATGCTTATCTAAATTTTGATTTCCTTACCTGATTGCTTTTGGTATATTGTGATACTTACTCATTTAGTTTATAGCCTTTCATACTCTGTACATTATTTCATACTGACGCCCCATTGCCTGGGTGCGCTGCATTCATATTTGCAGGTCCCGACAGACGACCCAGTAGACCTCCTCAGCAGCAGGATTGACTTCTATCTGGTTGGCTAGCCCCTTTCCTCCGGAGCTGCCAGAGTTGGGAGGTTTGTTAGCTTTTGTTGTATATTTTTTATGGGTAGGCTGGGGCCTTTTCCCGCCAATCTTTACCACTCTTAGAGGCTTGCAGACTTATGTGTGGGTTGTATAGCTACATTATGGCCATGCTGGCCTAGTTTGTTGGTTTGCTGAAGCTTGTTAGATGTTTGATTTATTGTCTTGATATATGCATGCTTTCAGTTGGCTATTTCTTTGTATGAACTCTCGGGAGTAGTTGTTTCTTTTATAGATCTGTTGACAGGGACCTTGCCGACCGAGGGCTTAATTTTAAGCCGAGATATACTTGTTTGTTTTATTGATTGCGTATGGCTGCCCTGTGCTAGTAGCAAATGGTTTAGCAGGGTCAGCTCGGGCTTGAGTTTTGGCATTAAGATCCAGTTGCGCCCCTTGAGTTTAGGGCGTGACAAACTTGGTATCAGAGCAACGTCGTATCCTAGGGAGTCTGCAAGCCGTGTCTAGTAGACTTAATTATAAATGTATGGTGCACCACATTCGATAAGAAAGAAGCTACTAGGCATGTTGGAATGACTATCCTTCTTTTGTTCACCACGTGCTATAGAGCGGTGTCTTAAGGGTTGAGGTTTCTGGGTTATAATTGATATTTGTATACAGATGGGGATGGCTGACACCAGACAGACCACAGCTAGCTAGGGGCTAGATACAGCTGCAGGCGAGGGTACTGGTAAGGTACCACAGGTGGAGGTAGCCCATTATGAGACCCAGGGGGAGACATCTTCTCAGCCCCCTATAGCTTCTCCACCGCTTCAGGAGCCTCCAAGGGCTACAGGACTTCCTGCTCTACCAGCAGTAACACCTCTAGTTCCTCATATTCCATCTGATCGGGATTTCAAGAGTGCAGTATGTATGTTAGCACATTTAGTAGCTGCACAGCGCCAGCAAGTTGCGTCAGATGTTCCTGGACCTTCTGAAGGGCTCGGAAGTTCCAGAGTTCGTAAATTTCTTACCTTGAATCCTCCACAGTTTACAGGGATAGATCGCAGAGAGGACCCTCAACACTTTGTTGATCAGCTTCATAGGATCTTCAGAGTCATGCATGCCTCATCGACTGAATCAGTTGAGTCAGCAGCATTTCGATTGCATGATGTTGCAGTATTGTGGTATGAAAGTTAGGAGAGATCTAAGGGAAAAGATGCAGCTCTACCCACTTGGGATAGCTTTACAGAAGCTTTCATAGATGACTATTTACCTCGAGAGATTAGGGATGGCCGGGTGGACCAGTTTTTGAACCTCCGACAGGGCAGCATTAGTGTCCGAGAGTACGGGCTGAGATTTGATTCATTGGCTAGATATGCACCAGTATTTGTTGATACGATGCATGACAGGGTGCGTAGATTTGTGGGAGGGCTTGACTCGGACTATATCGACGCTTGTTCCACCGCTGCACTAAATGATAATATGGATATCTCTTGAATTCAGGCCTTTGCACAAGGCATAGAGGATCACCGACATCAACAAAATATGAGTGAGAGGGTCGAGAGAGAGATACTGAAGAGGGATAGGCCCGCTGGTTCTTAGGGAGATTTTCAGGGTGGTCCCAGACCTCGATATTCTAGTAGGCCACCTAGACATCCATCACAGCAGTTCCAGGGTAGTAGATTTGATCGTCAGGGACAGTTAGGACCGGGTGAGGGTTCACGAGCATCAGGCTCTCAGCAGCAGAGGGGTTCAGGCCAGGCTAGGACAGCCCCGTCGCGTTGCGCTACCTGCGGTAGGATGCATTTTGGGAGGTACAGGCAGGGTTCCACAGGTTATTATTCTTGTGGACAGGAGGGGCATGGGTGGAGGAACTTCCCGACCATAGGTCAGGGTGGTAGAGGTCAATCAACCAGGTCAGTAGTAGGTTCCTCCTCATCAGCACAGTCTACTGGGCATGGACCCCAGACTTCAGCAGGTAGAGGTAGAGGCGGAGGCAGAAAGGGAGCATCTAGTTCCTGTAGTGGCCAGAACCGTACATATTCACTAGCCGGCCGACAGGACTCAGAGTCATCACCAGATGTTGTGACAGGTGCATTGATTGTTTGCTCCCATTGTGTTTATGCTTTGATAGATCCTGGATCTACTCTGTCTTATGTTACTCCATTTATTGCGGGGTAGTTATGCATAGTAGTAGAGTCGTTAGATCGACCCTTTATTGTGTCTACACCTGTTGGTGAGTCTATTATTGCTAAGAGAGTCTATCGAGGTTTTACGGTAGAAATTATCGACCGTTAGACCTCTGTAAACCTCGTAGAGTTAGAGATGGTTGATTTCGATGTTATTATGGGTATGGACTGGTTAGCGTCTTTTTATGCTAATGTTGAGTGTCAAAAAAATATTATTAGATTCCACTTTCCAGGACAGGTAGTTCGTGAATGGAAAGGTGATACAGCAATGTCGACAGGTAGGTTTATTTCCTATCTTAAGGCGAGGAGGATGATTACTAGGGGTTGTATTTATCATCTTTTTCGCGTTCATGATATAGATGCAGAACCACCGACACTTCAGTCTATTCCGGTAGTTAATGAGTTTCTAGATGTATTTCCAGACGAGCTCCCTGGTGTACCTCCAGAATGGGAAATTGATGTTGTTATCGATATGCTACCAGGTATATAACCCATATATATCCCTCTTTGTAGAATGGGTCCTGCGGAGCTAAAGGAATTGAAGGATCAGTTGAAAGACTTGCTGGATAAATGCTTTATTAGGCTTAGTGCTTCACCATGGGGTGCGCCAGTGTTATTCTTGAGGAAGAAAGATGGATCACTAAGAATGTGTATTGATTACCGACAGCTGAATAAGGTGACTATAAAGAATAAGTATCCACTTTCAAGGATCGATGACCTGTTTGATCAGTTACAAGGTATTGAGTGCTTCTCAAAGATTGATTTAAGATCAGGGTACCACCAGATACGAGTTCGGGAGAAAGACGTTCCAAAGACGGCTTTTAGAACCAGATATGGACACTTTGAGTTCTTGGTAATGTCTTTTGGATTAACTAATGCCCCATCAGTGTTCATGGACCTGATGAATAGTATATTCAGGTCGTATCTAGACTTGTTTATAATTGTATTTATTGATGATATTTTGGTGTATTCACGTTCAAAAGCTGAGCATGCAAATCATCTGCGAGCAGTCCTTCAGGTTCTTCGAGACCGAGAACTTTATGCAAAATTTTCTAAGTGTGAGTTCTGGTTGGACTCTGTAGCTTTCTTAGGCCATATTATATCAGATGCAGGCATTACGGTTGATACACAAAAGATTGAGGTCGTAAAGACTTGGCCCAGACCCATGACTCTGACTGAGGTTCGTAGTTTCTTAGGGTTAGCTGGGTACTACAGAAGGTTTATAGAGGGTTTTTCTTCACTTTCAGCACCCTTAACGAAGCTGACTCAAAAAGCAGCTAAGTTCCAGTGGACTGAAGCTTGCGAGCATAGTTTCCAGGAGCTGAAGGATAGGTTGACATCACCATCAGTTCTAGCATTGCCAAAGGGTTCAGAAGGCTATGCGGTGTACTGTGATGCTTCTGGTGTTAGGTTGGGGTGTGTTCTAATGCAACATGGTAAGGTTATCTCATATGCTTCAAGGCAGTTGAGGAAGCATGAGAAGAACTATCCGACCTACGATTTAGAGTTGGCTGTAGTTGTGCATGCATTAAGGATCTGGAGACACTATTTATATGGCGTTCATGTTGACATCTTCACAGATCATAAAAGCCTTCAATATTTCTTTAGACAGAAGGAGTTAAATCTGCAACAACGTCGATGGTTGAGTTACTGAAAGACTACGACGTGGATATATTATATCATCCAAGAAAGGCAAATGTGGTAGCCGATGCCCTCAGCTGAAGATCTATGGGTAGTTTATCCTATTTAGGTGTTGAGAAATGTGAGATAGCGCGAGAGCTTCATCAGTTAGCTAGCTTGGGAGTCAGATTATTAGAGGCAGATGATAGTGGAGTCACAATTCAGGACACAGCCGTGTCATCCCTAGTTGTAGAGGTAAAAGCACGGCAACAGGAGGATCCTAGCTTAGAGCATCGCAGAGCCAAGGCTTAGGATCAGCAGTCTTTAGTATTTGATATAGCAGGAGATGGAGTCCTCAGATATAGTGGTCGATTGTGTGTTCCGGATGTTTCAGGGCTTCAACATCAGATTATGGAAGAGGCACATCATTCTCGTTATTCTATTCACCCTGGTTTGATAAATATGTACCATGATATTAAGGTGATCTATTGGTGGCACAGGATGAAGAAGGACGTTGCTAAGTTTGTGGTACAGTGTCCTAACTGCCAACAGGTGAAGTTTGAGCACCAAAAGCATGCTGGGCTAGTCCAGGAGATAGCCATTCCTTTGTGGAAGTGGGAAGCAATTAATATGGATTTTATTACAGGGTTACCTCAATCGCATCGTAAGTTTGACTCTATTTGGGTAATTATTGATATACTAACCAAATCAGCCCACTTCTTACTAGTCAGTGCTACTTTTACAGCCGAAGACTATGCAGGGCTCTATATTAGAGAGATTGTTAGGCTACACGGTGTCCCAGTATCTATTATCTTTGATAGAGGAGCACAATTTACCGCTAACTTCTGGAAGTCCTTCTAGAAAGGACTAGGGACACAGGTTAATCTCAGTACAGCCTTTCACCCTCAGACAGATTGTCAGGCTGAGCGCACAATTTTGACACTCGAAGATATGTTACGGGCGTGCGTACTAAACTTCAAGGGAAGTTGGGATGACCACTTGCCTCTTATTGAGTTCGCATACAATAATAGTTATCATTCCAGCATAGGGATGGCACCTTATGAGGCTTTGTATGGGAGAAAATGTAGATCCCCCATTGGATGGTTTGAGGTAGGTGAGTCAGGGTTAATTTGACTCGACTTAGTACAGCAGACAGTGGAGCAGGTTAAGCTCATTCGGGAGAGGTTGCTAACAGCTCAAAGCCGACAGAAGTCATACTCAGATGTGCGATGAAGGGACATAGAGTTTTATGTCGATGACTGGGTATTCTTAAAAGTCTCGCCTATGAAGGGTGTTATGAGATTCGGAAAGATGGGCAAGCTTAGTCCAAGATTTATTGGGCCATATCAGATCCTTCAGAAGATATGACAAGTGGCTTATGAGTTAGAGTTGCCGTCGGGGCTAGAATCGGTTCATCCGATATTCCATATATCGATGCTATAGAATTGCATAGGAGACCCTTCTAGAGTTGTCCCTATTGAGGATGTTCAGATAACAAAGGAGTTGTCCTATGAGGAAACTCCAATTGCAATATTAGATCGACAGGTCCGAAGGATAAGGACCAAAGATGTGGCTTCTATTAAAGTACTGTGCAGAAACAAAAATAGAGAAGAGGTAACGTGGGAAGTTGAGGATGGAATGAGATCTAGATATCCTCAGTTGTTTTAGATCCTACAGTGGTAAAAATATCAATATTGATTAGCACAGTGAGGTAGGATATCCATTTAGTTTTTTTATTGTTGCTTATTATTGTTGTTGTTGTTGTATATTTTTCTCGTACTATTATTGCGAAACTATGGTGGTTAGCTATTTGTATCGTCCTGTGAGGTGCTTAGGTTGTAATCTTCTGCATTTCAGGTTCCTGGATATTATGGGTATAGAGTAAACTTTGCCAAATTTTGGAAACTAGTTAGGACTTAACCGCGTGGCTTAGATTTTTCATTCGAGGATGAATGTTTCTAAAGGGGGGAGGATGTAACACCCCGACTTTTCGGAACTCTAATTTAACTCGTACCTTCATGGAAAAATAAAGAGGGTGAGTAATAAATTAAGAATGATGTGATATGTCATATTTTAAGTGTTCAAGGATTGTATCTCAAGTTTTTAAGTTAGGTAAGTTGCAAAATAAAAGTTGTGAAATTTATCGTAAGTTCCTTTTTAAATATTTCTCTGAAATTTGGGTCAAATGTCTCAGAGGTTTTCTCTCAATCTATAAATATTTATGGGGTCTACGACCTAGAAAATCGAAGGTCTACGATTCTAGTTTCCAACGCATCAATCCGTTTGTTCATACGACTTCAGAATAGAGAGATATTCACGTTTTCATGAGACTGCGCAAGCAGGCACGTGAGGTGGGTCCCCTAGGTCGGTGGAACACTTTATATATCTTCTTCTTCGAATTTTCTTCATTTTTTTTCAGTAAATAACCAAAAAACTTAGAAAACCCACTTCTAGGATCAACCAAATTATATATTTTCTCGACTCAAGTCCTTGACGAAAGTTGTTCTACGCGTTGACCTCGTCATTATGGTATATTTTGTCTTATCGATTTCGTAGCATATCATACTTTGGTGTTGGGACAACAAGGGTTTGGATATACTTTAAGGTTTTGAGGTGTATTACGAACTTAAGATCAAGGTAAGACCCTTCTTTCATCGACTCTAGTTTTGATAAGCCGCAAATAGAAATTTGCGATGGAAATATATATCTTTTATCGGATTATCGTGGTATCTTCTATTTTCGTGTGTTGATTATGGTCCTGCCTTGTTGTAGTAGCGACGGGGGACTGTGAGTAAAAGTCCTTAGGCCACGTGAATTCAGCGAAAAAAGTATTTTAAGGCTATTCCCTTCTTATGGTATGTTTCCTTCAAGCTTAGGAGCAATGCAATTGGGTTGTTACCGTTGTTATACTTGTATCCATTAGTGTTGATTTTTGGCTGCTCAAGTGGATATAATCCTCCCTTGTCGGGATTCTTATTCAGTTAGTAGAGTCCCTATGTTGGACACGACTTAGAGGCTATTCATATAGGTTGCTTATAGCTAAGTTGCTCACTTTTAGCCTATTGTATTGTTATTGTTGCCCTTGGGGCTATTGTGGTTAGCTGCAGAAATGTGATCTATGCCTAGAAGGGCTATGTTCTACCTATAGGGATATATTGACGCCTAATAAGGCTATGTACTGGCTACAGGGCCATGTTGTTCCCTAAGAGGGCTATGATGTTTTCTAAGAGGACTATGTTACTACCTAAGAGGGCTATGTGTTGCCCACGGGGCTATAATGATGCCAAAGAGTGTTATGTGTTGCCTACGGGGCTACTTTGACGCCAAAGAAGGCTATGTGTTGCCTACAGGGCTATGTTGATGCAAAAGAGGGCTATGTACAGCCCATAGAGCTATGATGTTGCCTAAGAGGGCTGTGCTGCCTACGGGGCTATATCGTTGCCAATAAGGGCTATGTGACTTCTTACAAAGACAAGGGCTACCGATAGGGGTATGTAGGTTGATTTGGCACCTTTTGGGCTTATGGGATCCTAGGTAGATGGTGTGTTGTTTGTACCTGCCGAGTTTATGGGGTCTTGGTTAAGTTGTTGTTTGATCATTTGTTTGTATTTTTAGATTCAGTAGTGGGTTAGCATGCTTATCTAAATTTTGATTTCCTTACCTGATTGCTTTTGGTATATTATGATACTTACTCATTTAGTCTATAGCCTTTCATACTCTGTACATTATTTCGTA